>PVJO010007560.1:0-81066 GCA_004026905.1 Hystrix cristata
GCAGTCTGGACTGAGGACAGCAGTCTTGGGCTGGGAGAACTGTCCCACACTTTCTAGGCATGGCCGCTCAGGGAAGAGCCTCATAAATGTTACCAGTAACTAAAGGTCTCCTCAGGCGGGTCTCAGGAACATTAAATAGGCCCAACCACAGCATGAGCAGAGCAGATCCCAGCTGGGTCTGACTTCATCACTCACCCCACCAACAGGCATTAGATCCTTTGAAGAGTGAAGATCTTGAGCTGGGAGTGGTGATGCACAGCTGTAGTCCCAGTACCTGGGAGACTGAGGCAGGAGGATCTCCATGAGTTCGAGGCCAACCTGAAATACATACTGAGACTGTCTCAGAAAACCAAAAAATAAAAAAAAATTTAAAAAAAAAAAGGATGGAGATCTGCAACAACAGGGATCTGTGTGTACCCCAAAGGCTCGTTGTGTTGAATGCTTCTCACAGGATGGGCTTTTGGGAAGTGATCAGTTAGATCATCAGGGCTCTAACTTCATCAGTGGATGAGATCATAATTTGATGGCATTATTAGGAGCTGATGGAGACAAGAGGTGGAACCTCATTGAAGGGAGAGGGCATGAGAATGTGATGTTGGGGACCATATCTGGTCCCAGCCCCTCCTTGAGCTCTCTGTTCCTTTCTCTACTTCTTGGACTTCATGAGATAAAAAGCTTTCCTCTTCCACCCTCCTCAGTCCTACAGCAATGGAACCAGCTGACCATGGACTAAAACCATGAGCCAAAACAAACCTCTCCTCCTCTGAGTTGATTTTCTCAGGTATTTGGTCACAGCAACTAAACGCTGACTAGTACAAGGTTCACTGGGGGTTCAGCTGGGATTTAGGGACAGACCAGCCTAGCTCTGCCCCAGGAGAACCCCCTGGACCAACAAAGGTGAGGGTCACCCCAGGCAGCCTGGGCTCTGGGTGCAGAGATGAAGAGCTGATACTCTGGGCCAGGCCAGGGCTCCCCCTCCAGAGACCTTGGCACCCTCCAGGTGCATCCTGCCTGTGCTCACCCTGTGGTACAATCAAAACTCAGTCCCTCTGTTCTTTGTGTGTTTTTTCTGGAGCCCAATCCATGGCTTTTTTGCATCCTCTTTGAGATAAAAATCAAAAACAAATCTTAAAGGCCATCTCCAAAAACCACAGAATGGTTGGAATTAAATAAAAATAAAGCTTGTGGTTTTCCTCTGGGAGCTTCCTGCTTGTCTGAAAGGCTTGAGTCAGCATCCCTCCCACAAGGCGGAGGCTCCTGGGGTCCGCCAGGACAGCAGACCACAGAAACCCCACAGGAGGGGCCACCTGGTGAGGGCATCCAGGACAGGGCAATGGCCAGCACCTGGGGCTTGGTGACCATATTCACATGTATATTAGAGTTTCCCGTTCAAGGGCAAAATGTCCTTGAGGTCTACAATCAGCGAGCAGGTGAAGAGCATCTCCCCAAAACTATGTCCACCCAAATGTCAGTGTGATCCTATTTGGAAACAGGTTTCTTACAGATGTGATTAAACTGAGATGAAATCATCCTAGACCAGGAAAGGCTCTAGAGTCAAAGACAGGTGTCCTTGTAACGGACAGGAGAGGAGAGATGCAGACATAAAGAAGGTAAGATGACGATGGAGGCAGAAACCAGGTTATTTCACCACAAAATGAGGGATTCCTGGAGCCACCAGGTGACAGGGAGACAGGAAGGGCCTTCCCCAAAAGCCTGCAGGGGAGGGGCTATGCTCACAACCTGATCCTGGATTCCGGCCTTCAGGACTGAGAGATAAACAGGAAACAAATCTCTCAGGTTCTTGATTTTGGCATGAAACAGCCCAACAGGTATCTGGTGTCACTTCCCTTGCAGTATGCTTTGAAGTGAGCTCCCCATTGGTAGAGCTGTATCCTCTGTCTTCTGTCCTGGTGGAGATTGGCCTGGAGCTTTTGGAGCAGCCTGGATGCCAACACACTCCGGAGTGGATCGGGACATAGCCACGGACCAGTGCTGGCCAGTGCTCAGGCCATGTGACCACATGTGGAGCCTGTTGTTCAGCTGGAGAAGAGTCGCGTGGCTGAGAGCACAGACTGGAGACTCAGGTGGTGAAGTGGAGCCCCGTCCCACTCACAAGTGCCTCCCCGCAGGATGTCTCAGGCAGCAGATGGTGCTGCCACAAGTAGCAGTGGGTGCCTGAGAGCCCACGACAAAGCAGGGAGTGGGCTCTGGGTACAGACCCCCTCCGGCTCACATTCAGGCCCCCAAGGCTCCTCTATGTCAGGAGAAGGGGTTGCACTCTCTCATGACGAGCAGCACTGGTGTCTGAGTGCAGAGAACCATGATGTGTGTTCAACCCACAGATGACCACAGGAACCTCAAAATGAACAAGGAACCCAAAACAGACCGTGGCACATGCATTTGGGCCTGTAGTCGTCTTCCTAGGAAGCATCAGTGCCAATCTCTTGGCCTCTTGCATGGCGCATCTTACGCAGGACATCCCCCATCCCCACCCCAGGCTCACACCCACCCCTTCAGGGTGACCGTCTCCAGACATGGAGCTTTAGACCAGAGAAGCAGGCAAATCACCCACACATCACAGGGGGGCCCCCCAGAGTGAGACAGCAGGAAACACTAAAAACCAGACAGGCCTCAAAAAGTTAAATGCAGAAGCCAGGCGCAGTAGCACACAGCAGTAATGCGGCATGCTTGCTGAGGTAGAAAGATTGCAAGTTTGAGCCCAGCCCAGCAACTTAGTGAGATACTGTCTCAAAAAAAAATCCAAGGTCTAGGGCTGGGGATTTAGCTCAGTGGTTAGAGTGCTTGCCTTCCAAGCACAAGGCCCTGAGTTCGATCCCCGGCACCAAAAAGAAAAAAAAAAAACAAACCAAGGTCTAGGGATGTAGCTCAATGCAAAGGCCCTGGATTCAATCCCCTGCACCACAAAAAAAAAAAAAAAAAAAAGAAACACAGAATCACCACCAGGCCCAGCAATCCCCTTCCTAGATTGTACCCAAGGAAAATGAAATGTATGCCCACATGAAACCTGCACATGAACATTCACCTGCAGGTGTTCACAACAGCCAAAAGCAGAAACGACTCAAGCATCCATCTAGGGATGAACAAAGCAAGCTCAGCCACACGTACAGCACCCTCGGTCATAGAAAAGGGCACTGACACCTGCTGCTCACAACACAACTGGAGAACGTGCTGCTCCGCGAGGGCCAGCCATGGAGGTACACACACTAGGACTCCACTAATATGAAGCATCTACGACAGGCAAATCCACAGACAGACACGTGTTGGTGGTCACAGGGGCTGGGAGTGGGTGCCGCTGTGGGATGGGGTTCTCTTTGGGGTGATGACAACATCTGGAAACTGGGCAGAACAGTGGCCGCAAAGAGCATGAGTGCACAGAGTTGCTTGCTGCAGAACTGTCGGTACTGTGTAAGCCTCACCTCCACAGATAAGATAAAGAAAGGGGGGAGGCTGCGCAGAGCTGGGCAGGAAGTCTCCTAGGCCTGTGCCGAGGAGCGTTCCCACTGAGATCAATCAAAAGGACAGAGAGGTCCTGCTGTTGCCTGCAGAGCCTCCCTCTGACCTGCTACCTCCTGTGCCTGTTTCATCTGCTTCCATGTAGCCCTCACATCCTCTCCCGCCCAGAGCTCTGCCTGTGCCCGCCTTTGATTTCTCTGCTGGATTCTGGGTGCCCCTCCCCACTGGCAGCCCCAGGGGACAGATACTGCTGTTTAACCCCAAGAAACTGTCTGACACATACACCTTGGGCTTGCCCCTCATGACTCCTCTCAACTGGTGTCCTCAGGGCCTGACCTGAGTTCGCAGGGAGGCACCTTCAAGGGCTCACTGGGAGCTTGATCCTCCCTTCAGTAAGACAGATAGAGGCCTGCACATGGCTCAGCGTGCGGGTGAGAGAAAGGTAAGGAGCAAAGTGCAATGTCACTCCACGTCCTCTGTGGCCACTGATAGCCAGGTGTTTGTCACCATTCAGTGGCTTGTTGCTGCCACCTGCTACAGTGACATGGATGTGGACACTTGGCCTGGCTGTCCAGAGCCCCAAGTACAGGAACCATAAAGTCACAGGCACTGTGTGCTGGTCATGTCCACACCTGCAGCTCCCAGCCAGCCTTGCTCTTGCCACCTCAGACGTGTCTTGTCAACTGAGTCCAGCAGACGGCACTGACCCTGACACCAAGCTGTATCATTGTGTCACAGCCATCAGGAAAGCATCTCTTCTCTATCTTAACCTAACCCTTCCAGCATCACCCTGAGAAGAAGGCCGGAGGCCCAGTGTGCCCTAAGGGCAGCTCACTGCCATCTAGGGAGACCTGCACTGTCCTCCATCAGCCCAGGAACAATCCACTGCTTGCTCTTCCTGGCCAGCAGAGCCCAAACCAGCCTGGGTGTGTGGCAAACCATCAGCCCTGGGGACAGAAGAATAGGACCTCACCATCCTCAGGGTTGAAAGTGGAGAAAAGGGCCTGCTGTGAACAGTGAATCCCAGGGACCCTCCCTGAGGAGACAAGGCCACCTACCATCTGTCCCCACCTTGTGATTAGAGGCCTCCTGTATGGTGCCCAAGGGCTCCTGTACCCCCACGGCCCCAGCTCACTAAGCCATAAAGGTGGAGGGCAACAAGTTTTCAGCTGGGTCCTCAGCTGCCCTCATCTTCCTCCCCCAGGATCCTACCCACAGATGCCTCCACACCCCACCCTGGGAAACAGGAGCTGGTCGCCAAGATGGGAGGGGTACGCTGAGGAGACAAGGGATCTGGCCCCAGAGTCAGCCCAGCCCTGGCCTTCCACTCTCAGCCCAGACAGGGACCAGGATTCTGTGTACCAAAGCCCCAGGCATTTGAGCCCAAGCTCCCAAAGGCCCTTAGCTGAGCACATGACTCAGTTCTGTTCCCAAAAGGTGGAGATGCCCAGTGTCCCCTAAGAGGAGCTGACAAGCAGTGTGGCCCATGCACAGGTAGGTGCTGCTCAACCAGAGAGAAGATAACAAACCCGCCAGGGCATCACAAACTGACACAATGGGACTGGTAAGAGAACCAAATGGTGTCCATGTGTGCAGTCTGGAAGCAGAGCCCCAGATGCTGGCCAGCAGGGGCTAGCTGACCCAGGAGGCTTCCTCCAGGTAACAAAACACTTTGGAAGGAGGCAGAGGTGGGGTTGCACAACTTATGAAATAAATGTATCAAAGCCACTTATGAAATGTACCAAAACCATCTTACAGTATATGAATTCCATCTTGTTTAAAAAAAAAAAAGCAGGGGGGATTTCGCTCAAGTGGTAGAGTGCTCGCCTAGCAAGCGCAGGGCCCTGAGTTCAATCCCCAGCACCAAAAAAAATTTAAAAAAAAAAAGCAAAGAGTAAAAGTAAATCCATTTTGAATCATTAACGAATCCAGCATAGTGTGTGGGACCCTAAGAGGGTAACAGATGCCCCCTGAGGTCTTGGCAAGGGCCAGGGTCTGCAAGCAAAGGTGAGCTCCCGTCCCCTCCAGCTGTGATGATGGCATAGCACAGCCCTTCCCACTCTGATTTGTCACTCCCCTCAAGCTCAGTGTCCAGGCTCCTCTGAGAACACCAAGGCCCCCACGGCCTCGGCCACCTGAGGTCCCACCACAAGGCACTTGGCTTTCCCTGGGCCTGAGACATCCTTCTAGGTCCCGCCTTCCAGGGCCTTGTAGGATGTTCCCCCAGGACACTAAGAGGGAACGAGGGACACAAAGGCTACCTCATGACATCTGTGGCATGAGGGGGATGTGTGTTCACGAGTGCACATGTGTGTATATGTGTGTATACACACCTAGTGTACACATGCTGTCACATCTGTGCGTTGGCTGGCATGTGCACATTCCAGAGACTGACCTGGGCTTTGCCTGGGCTGTGAGCACTACGGCCAGCAGCTTCCTGTCCTGTGCCTCAGTATCTTTGTCTGACCCGGCACCTCCACCTACAGAACCAGCTGCCTAGGTGGGTCACCAGCCAGGATCATAGGCATGAGGCAGACCCACCCCTGCACAGTGGCCTTGACACCTCTGGGAACTGGGGGCATTTGCAGGGGTAGGGTGGGCAATGGGCCAGTCCACAAAGAGCCCTCCTGCAGAGGCCTGCAATGTGCTCTCCATGACAGGAGGAAGGAAGGGACCAGGAGAAAGTCACAGAAGGAGGGATACCCAGACTAGGGCGGCCAGGTAAGAAGGAAGTTAGCAAGCACTGGGCATGAGATTCATATTGTTTATGCATAGGAACAGGCTGGGCCTCTAAGACCACATCGCATACCCCATGCTGTCCCCTCTGGATGGACAACTGTTCCCTCAGACCACCTCCCCTAACCTGGTACAGTTTGAAATTGGTGTTAGATCTTTTAATGAAAAAGCCAGACATTGACAGACATGACAGTGCATGCCTGTAATACTAGCACTCAGGAGGCCGAGGCAGGAGGATTGCCATGAATTCAATGCCAGCAAGGGCTACATAGTGAGTTCAAGGCCAGCCTGAACTACATAGTGAGACCGTGCCTGAAAAAGTCAGACACACTCTAGATTTTCATTAGAAGCAGCAGGACAGACCAGGGCCCAGCCCAGCCCTGAGAGTAAGCTGGAAGACCAGGGCCTCAGTTGGCACCCAAGAGCAAAGGGGGTCTCTCCCAGCCACAGCTACCTTCCCCAATGTCTCTTCAATCCATGGTCCCAAAAACTTTGCAAAGGATTCTGGCAATATCATTTTGAAACAGCACCAAGAAACCAGTAAAAGCATCTATGACTCTTTCTTACAACTGCCAAGACACACACTTCAGGACAACATTAAAATCTGGAGTCAGGAAGGGGCATTTCAGGGGTGCTGTTTCTTCGAATCTACAGTCTGGAGGCCAGCACCCCATGAAGGATAACAGGCTCAGGAAGAAAGGGAAGCACATTTCCAAACCAGGACCTGTTCCTCAACATCAGTCCTCCCATGGTATGGTCACGCACAGGAGAACGTGCCAAGGCCCCTGACTGCCACCCAGCCCCTCCCCACCCCCATGACACCATCTCCCAACCCAACATGGAGCAAGAGACGAGGGGTGCCTAAAAATCTGTTCACAGCCCCACTGAATAAATCCACATGGAATTTTTAATTTATAGAAATCAACAATCCCACATTAACATCAGCACCGAGTAACCAGGGCCTGTGGCAGCCACCCATCCCTATGAGTCCCAACTACATAAAGTTGACTACGGTACCTAGTATACATGCTACTGTTTTAAGTTTGGGTTATTAGGTTCTTGTTTTTAAGATATCTTTATTCCTCTGAGTTCTCATTCCCCCCCCCTTTGCCCTCTTCTTATTCCCTTGGACCCTTTGCCTATTGTGACTTCTGTTCTCGTCTTTTTATATACATTATTTACTATTTTCTTTTATTTGTATTTTGCCTCACTCAAATGAAGGATACTGTACGGTATTCAAGCTTGCAAATCTGGTTTATTTCACTCAACATTATATTTTCCAGATCTATCCATTTTCCTACAAATGACTCTACTTTTCTTATAGTTGAATAGTATTCCATTATATATAGATACCACATTTTGTTTATCCAGTTATCTGTTGATGGTTATACAGGCTGCTTCCAGAATTTAGCTGTTATGAGTTGTGCTGCTATAAACATCAATATGCAAGTATCACTGTAGTATGATGTCTTTAGTTCTTTGGGGAAGATACCTAGTAGTCAAATAACTGGGTCATATGGAATTTTTACTTTCAGGCTTTTGAGAAATCTCCATACTGATTTCCATAATGGTTGTACTAGTTTGCATTCTCATCACCAACAATGTAGGAGGGTTCCTTTTTAACCACAGCCACACCAGCATTTGTTACTGTTTCTCAAAACTTTTTCAAAAAATTTTAAAAGGTCTGGGGATGTAGCTCAGGGTGAAGGCCCTGGGTTGAGTCCTTATCACTGCAAAAAGAAACAAGAAACCATAAAGGCCCCACAGAGAGTGGCTGAAACCCTCCCAGACTCAAAGCTGGAGCAAGAACAGACTCACACAAAATAAAAGCAGAAAGGTGCACAGTATATGATTGCTTTTAGTGGGTAAACATTCTCTGATACCTGTTCATAGGAGCCCAGAAAAGAAAAGAAAGGTTTGAGGAGAGAGCAGAGGGGTGAGGCAGGGCAGGGACTAAAAGAGGCATCTAATTTTATCTGGCTTCTTTCCAACAATAAAATTGAATCCATCATCTTCTCCAAGTGAAAGCTTCTAATGAAAATTTAGAGTGTGACTGAATTTAGAATCCCCCAGGGATTCTAGGATGATGTCAACCAGCCATGCAAAACTCCCTCCATCCCCACCTGGTGGGGAGCAGCCATGTGGAGCGTGAGGACATGTGGGTGAAACAGTCCCCAAAGGGGGGCCCAGACTGGGCTGGGGCAGTACCCAGGCTGAAGACCTGAGGGAGGGGAGCCCAGCCTCAGGCAGCACAGATAATAATTAAAATTAGAGACTTATACACCTAACTGAAGGAGATAAGGGAACAGGGAGAAAGGATTTCTTCTGGGCAGAACAAAGAGAGGTCTTCAGGAAATACCAGTGGGCTTTGGGGAGACAACAAAGAGATGAGAAATGCTAAGAGGATACAGGTGGTCTGTGATGGTCTTTCTGCCTCCTCCAGGCCAGAAATTCCCCAGGAGAAGGGACTGTGGTGGGCTTTATTCACATTCTCCATTGGAGGAAAATGCCCCAAGATTGGGGGCAGCCAGGTTCTCAGATGTTGCTGCTCCTGGTCAGCCAGGGACACACCAAGTTTCCTCCTGCTGCTGTGGATTCACAATCACGTCCAACTCAAAGTCCACCTCAGGGCCAAGCAGAAGATCCTGGCTGGCTCATCTTAGTCCCTTAAAACCCTGAACCAGGTCACGGGGCCCCACCACCTGGTACCACAGCCACGTCCTCCTGCACCTGTGGGAGGTACTACTCACAGATCCAGACCTCCCTCTCCTCTTAGACCCAACCCCTCAGATCCCAAGGGAGAATGGTAAAAACATCCCTTGAGGAGAGACCACAGGGGAGTATGTGTGGAATAGTGGGGGGCTGTGCTGGTCAGCATTCCAGGAAGTACTGACAGAGCCAAGGACGGTAGGGGCTGGACATACACAGCCTGTGGGCCAGGCCAGGGCCCACAGTTCAGGCTCTACCACATAAATGAAAGTCACAGAGCATGACCAAATGGAAGCCTTCCAGTTGATTATTTCCTGCACTGGTGATACTACCACTCTGTATGACTTGGAGAAGCACTTAGCTTGTGCTCACTGCCCATCCTCCACCTCCAACACTCAGGGGATCCGACAACTAACTGAGAATAATAACATGTCAGAGTCCCTTGCACTGAGAATAGAAAGAATAAGTACCCTTCTCACTCCCTAAATGGCAAGCACAAAAGATATGTGCTTGAACATTTATGGGCTCAAGAGTTTTATCAAGTTAACTTGCCTGGACACCAACCTGGCAGCAAGCCTCACTGTCACTCAGCAGTCAGCTCTGAGTGACATTTTGTTGCTTAAATTTATACACAACTTGTTTGTTTTTAAGTGGGATCCACCAGGGTATTTCTTTATACATCTATTTTCTGATTTAAGGGACATGACTGTAAGATCATGAAATGGAATGTTATTATGTTATAATCCCACGTGCATTCCACACTCCCAGTCAGGTAATCGGAAGGATGGGGGTCTGGTGTCCTTGGGGACCTGCTGCAGCCAAGACAGTGAGGCCCAGCACCATGGCCATTGTCATCCCCATTGCCACCACCACCATCATCTTCATCATGCATGAATGCCATCAACACCACCAACAGAATCTTCACTGTCAACATCAACCGTCATCTCAGCCATGTCACCAATGTTGTCATTGGCTGAACTTGCACGGCACTGATTTATCTAATCCTCGTACCTTGTGAAAAGAGGAAAGCAGGGTACCAGACTTCAAGGCACATAGCAAGGAGGTGATACCAGAGTGCAAACCCAGACAGTTTGACTCCAAAACAAGCCCTCTCTCTGCAACCCAGGCCGGGCACTCAGCTCCGCGGCACAGCCGGCGTGGTTCACCATCAGCAGGGACACCTGGTTTCAACGCTGCTTCCTACCAGAGGTCTGAGCTCCAGCAGAGAGGCAGGCGGCCTGCACTGTGCACTGCAGAAGCTCCAGGGCCCCTGCTGGGGAGAGGAGAGTAGGCAACAGTTGATATGGGAAAGGCTGGCTGTTCATCCCAGATGAAGGGATCCAGATGAGCTGCCTCAACATTTGGTTTGCTTTTCAGGAGACAAATCACAGAAGTTCAGTTCCTGAGGAGCAGGATTGCTTCTTTCCTGCTCTAAATACCAGAAGAAACCCCAGCTGGGAGGCTGCAGGTCAGGCTGCAGACAGACTGGGGTCTGCAGGAAGCAGGGGCCACAGAAGAAAATGCTAGAGACAGCAAGAAACACTGCAGCCATGTTTTATCCCTGCCCCAGAGGCTGCTAGGACTGTGGTTCCCACAGACAGGGAGTATAAAACTGTCTGCCAACCTGTTACCAAGGGATGACAGGGATATAAGATCATTAAAGATGTCTACTGAAAGCCAGGAGATGCCATCATCACTCACTAAGGACTTGTCAGTGGAGAAAGGAACTGAAAGTACCTTTTCTAGGGAGGAAACAGCTCTTCACCAGAGCGGGGTGGGGGACTCTTGGTCTGGCCTGACCTGCCAACCCACATACATACATTTGTTCATGATGCATACCTGCTCCTTATACCACCAGCCACGAGCACCAGCAATCCTGATTTGTTCCCCGTGGCTTTGAGTCTTAAGCAGCCAAAATTGAGTCCTGAAAGCCCCTCTGCAGCCCAAGGAGCAAAGCAAGTCAAAGCAGCCCTCAGGAGGAACTAGGAACTAGGCAGAGCAGAGACCTTAAGCGGGGGGAGGGGGGTTCTGGGAGGTAGCTGAATGCATGTCCCCATAGACCACCTGAGGACAGCCACTCTGGGGACAGGCAGGCAGGGGTGCTCCTGCATTGTAGCTAGGAGGACACCAAACCAGGACAGAGCCGGCTACTGAGACCAAGCAGCTCCTTGCCAGAGCATAAACTCTGCTCCCCCAAGCCAAGGCCTCATTCCAGGACCCCAGTAGCTGCTCCCTCTCATGCCCAGTGTCCTGACCCCTGACCCTGACACCCACCTGAAAACTGGCATCCAGAACCTGAGGATGTAGCCACAGCTCAAGTCCATGGAGAGGACAGAACTTCAGCAGCACCAGAGAGCAGCCAGGCCAATGGGAGCACAGAGCACTTCCACCCTGGCCGGCCAGCCTCGTCCCTCTGGTCTTGATACAGCAAACTAGACAGAGACGGTGCAGGAATGACCAGCAAAATTTAGAGGCGAGAACTCCAAACTACTCCTAAATCAAGACATCAAAGTTAAAAACCACAAACCACACGGGAAACAATGAAAAGGAGAAGCGGAACTTGTGGCAGAGGAGGAGTAGAGGACACTAAGAGTTGGGAAATGAGGGGGCTCAGATTTACTCTGGGATGTTAGGAAGTTAGTGAGGGAACCCAGGAATGCAGGGAGGTTGTCACCATAGTCTCCAAACTACTGAATTCACACATCTGAAGGCACAAAACTACAGGAAGTATAAACAATCCATATTTCCAGTGCCCTGGAAATAAAATCAATGAACACTTTTAAGCTTAATAACAGTTAATAAGCTAGTGAGAAAAAAACATACAATTACTAGTCAGGCATGGTGGCACGCACCTGTAATCCCAGCACTCCAGGGGCTAAGGCAGAGGGACTGCTGCCAGTTCGA
The DNA here is from genome assembly GCA_004026905.1 of Hystrix cristata. NCBI lineage: Eukaryota > Metazoa > Chordata > Mammalia > Rodentia > Hystricidae > Hystrix > Hystrix cristata. Next base: position 11,824 of record PVJO010007560.1, read on the forward strand.
GGTCAGCCTGGCTACATAGTGTGTTCAAGATCAAGCTGAACTACACAGTGAGACCCTGTCTCAAAACAACAACAAAGAAATGCCAACTCAGCACCCCCTCACACCATCTACTAGGATGTACATGTGTACATGCATGTGTGTATGCGTGTGTGTTGCTAGTGAATCCAGGGCCTTGCACATGCTAAGCCTGTGTTCTACCATGCAGCTGTACCCTCAGCCCCTGGGAACCTGTATTTTAACAAGATCTGCAAGCCAGGTGATCACAGCTATTGAGGAAGCTGAGCCAGGAGAATCAGGAGTTCAACGTCAACATAGCAAGGTTTTATCTCAAAATTAAATTAAAAATGGAGGGGGGTCCTGGGGATATAGCTCACTGGTAGAGTGCCCCTAAGCTCAATCCCCAGTACCACACAAAGTGTTCTCCTTCCCATGCCTAGTAGAATGAAGAATATCCACAGAGGTGACCCACATACACAGGAGCTCTAAAATTTTAAAAGTGTGAAGAGGTCCTGAAACCAGAGTTTGACAGCCTGGGCCTACCAATCCTTCTGAACAGGAAGCAAGGATCCTCGGGCCTGCAGCTCCACCTCGTGGCTACAGTGAGGGCAGCAGGGCATGCGCCACCCAACCAAGGAGACCTAGCCTCGGGTCCTGGTCAGGATGGGACATAGACCTTAGGTGTCCCTGGGCGCCCTGGCCCCCAGGGCTGGCCACCCTGCATGTTCAAGGTTGTGCAGCCTACTCACCTCCCCCAGTCGGCCATCTTCAGCAGCCCTCATGGGGACCACAGGGGACTCCAGGCTGCCCAGGGCCCTGGGGACAGAACTGCCCTTATGAGAGCCACTGTCTCTCTGTGGGGGAACTGTGAGTGCTTTTCCTCTGCCTGTGGAGTGATTCCCACCTTGAAGATATCTGCAGGCTGCTGCCTCTTTAGGACTTGCTGTTCCTCTTTGGTGGGTCCCAATGGGCCCAGGATGGGTTTGGGCCTGCCTGTCCTGCTCTGGCGTTCCACAGGGCTCTCCAAGTTCAACTCACTCTCGTATCTCTCTTCACATGCAGACATGTTCAGACATTATCACCCCAGGCTACCTCTTCCCATCCCCTCCAACCTCATCCCCAGCACCCTCACCAACTCTCCATCTCACCTGCAGTGTCTCATCCACACGCTCCACCTCTTCTTCTCCTTGGATTATCTCCTCAGGTCTAGCTTCATCCTTCTTATCCACTCTACCTATCAGTGGGGGTTTTATTTCCATGATGACATCTCTCGTGTTAAGATGGCTCCTTGTTGTTTTTGCATATATCCCTATCTTATTGGATGCTCTTTGCTCATTTATCTCCTTGAGAACTTAAACATGCCTGTTTTAAGATCTTCTTCACTTTCAAAGCCACTTTCCTTGGCTGGAAATCCCCCATGCATTGGTCTGAGGCTCCTCCTGTGCATGGCTGCCTCCAATGTCAGGATGTATTTGATCACTCTTTTCTGCACTGGTCCTGGGCCAGGCGGGGGTAGAGATCCCAGGTGGAAGATTTTGAGGATCATTTCTGACCAACTCCAGGTGTGCAATAGGTCTGAAACAAGTCTTAAAACCTGAGAGCAACAAGGCTATTGGTCTAGGCTGGTGGCTGTCTGCCTGCTCCTGAGACTGAGTACTCCACCCAGCCTGACCCCGTGCTCTGCTTCTCTTTGCCCGACTTCCAGGCACAGAGACCTTCAGAGGCCTTCCACATCGCTGTGTCCACTGGGGAGGGTCCAGCCTGCAGCATTTTCAGGGTCTCCAGGGATGATCTTGACAACACCCAGTGGCACAGACCATGATGAGATCTATATTAGTTACCTTCCTAGCATCAGTGGTTTGCAAGAGAGCAGATTTAATACAGGACAAATACAAGTTACGATATTCACACACAAGCCAAATGCATGAAGAGTGCCGAAAGTCTGTCTGTGCACTGGAGACCTGAAAGATCCAATCAAGGGCTGCGAGCCCACGGCAATGTCCCATGTAAATCTGTGCCTGCACTAAAAGGCTGAAGAAATCTATACTGGGCCAGGGTAGGACACACAACAGAGATGAAGACCAGAGCTCTCCTGAAGCAAACAGCAGCCATCCTCGACAACAGCAAGGCCCCAAGCTCCTTCTGCGACGAGAACGGCCGAGTACCCTTCTGGAGAATCAGCCACAGCAGAGCTTCTCCTGGGAAACAGCTGGCAACTATCTTCTGCTCCCGTTCTCCTTTATTTTGTGTTGGCAATAACCTTCAGGTGAATCCTCTATGCCCAGAACAGCACCAACTCAGTTAAGCTGGGCGTTCCTGCTCAAGCTGACCACAATAACAAGTCCACAGGATCTAACACAAGGTCTGATCCTTGCCAGCCAGTGAGTCTGTCAGCCTGTGTGCAGGACTTGGAAGGTGCCTGAAACCAACATCCTGTGACCTAAGGCCACAGGAGCACTCGATGCCTTCTCTTTTTACCTTTGAATCTTAAAATATAACTTCTGAGCAACAGAAAAATTCCATTCAAAATCATACGACCCCTGGCCTAACTAGTATTTCACACTTGCATTCATCCACAGCTAAGTGTTTTGTGTACGTTGACGTTTTTAATGTTGTTCACCTTGTGGACATTATGCAAGCTCTTCACACAGCACCTTGGCTAGCCCTTGTTGGAAATAAACCCACAGACTCAATCTGTCGACGCTGGAAAAATGCACTCAGACACGGGGCAAGAGGTCTCCACAAGGCAAAGTTTTTACTCACACAAGAGAGTGCAAGCATGAAATAGCAGGCGCACAGGACAAAAGAGGGTTGCCCCTTTTATCCTTAATGCAGGAGAAGCAGCTGACTTTATACTCATTGGCTGGATTCAAAGGCTTACAATCTATTGAGGCTGACTAGTTTAAGTGGTTCGAAGGGTTGCTAGGCAGGGTGGTTAAGGAAGGGGAGAGTGGTGGGACAGGCACTGAAAATCCCTTGCTGTCCCTAAGTTATCTTTAGCCGTTAGGTGTGTTCCTAGAGTCTAAACTGAGCAGGCATTTCTTATAACTTGGCGTGTTCAGGAGGGGCCACCTAGGGTGGACTAGAGTCCAAAATGGAGGCACTCCTGTTTGATAGAAAAGACAGAGCTATTGTTTCTCACACTCTCCAGACACCCCGAGGTGGGATTACTCTTCTAATCCTCAGATGAGCAAGTAGAGTCAAAGGTGGACCATGTCATTCAGTGAGCAAGTGGCAAGGCCATCCTAGAGCCTGCAGCCATGCCCGAGTAGATGGCTACCCCACATACCATGCTGCCTCTCTGCTGATGACAGTCACTTGCCAGCCCTTGTTCACATGTAGTGCTCCTAGGCCCCCCTTCCCAGAAGGTCATATGGCCACAGGATCCTCAATGCAGGACCTTCGCTGCAGCCAGCCAGCAGCCCAGTGACAGCCCAGGCACCACTGCCTTATTCCAGAGCCCTGAATGCCCTGGAAACTGCAAGAGAAACCCCTCCACAGGTCTGAGCCTCTCCGAGCCGAGAGGCTCCAAGCTGAGGGTGGGACACTCCTGATGATTTTGTTTAGCCTAGTTTCCTGGGACATCCTGATGTGGCCAGTTTGGGTGATGCTCCTGGGACACTTGCCCTGTTGATTCCACTTCCCAAGTCCCCCAAGCCTATCCCACACCAGTCCCTGGCAGCGCCTCCACCCAGGCCTCTGCAAGTTCCACTGGATGACCATCGCAGCTATCCTTAGAGTCCAGGAAGCCGCTGGCCCAGACTAGGGCATACGAGTGTCAAACAACAAAATTACAGCATATTTTAGTTCAACAATCTTAATTGGCATTTATGTTTAATTCTAGAATGGGGCATCCAGAAGTGCACCCAGATGTCCTCCAAATCTGACTCTTATTTCAACAGTGTTTGGTCATAACAGACCTGGGGACTCCCTTTCTTTCATCTTTCATTTACCTTCTGATTTCCTTTCCAGTCACAACCTCCAGGACCATCTTCTCACCCATCTCCTGCTTCCAGGCCTAACACCATTCTCTTGTATGTAGCTCCTTATTGCTGATCAACCATGATCTCTCCGATTTGTCAGAACTATTCCACCCAGTTAATTTGCATCTGCGGACCACCTACACTGACCTCTCGCTACCATTTTTCAAGTGGGACAACGTGGCTCTGCAGGACATGGGTCACTTCTTCTGCAAGTTGGCCAAGAATTACAAGGGCGCTGAGCATCTCCTGGAGCTGCAAAACCAGCATGGCAGCCACTCTCTCGTCCAGGATGTGTAGAAATCTTATGATGATGAGAGGGGGAAAACCCCGGATGCCATAGAAGTCACCCTGGCCCTGGAAAAGAACTTAAATCAAGCTCTTCCGGATATTCATGCCTTGTGTTCTGCCAAGACAGATCCTAGTTTCCAGGATTTCCTGGAGAACCACTTTCTAGAAGAGAAGGTCATCAAGAAGATGGATGACCACCTCACTAACCCCTGCAGGCTAGGGTGGGCAAGTATCTCTTTGAAAGGTTCACCGTCAAGCATGACAGAAGGCCCTGAAGTCCATCAGCCTTTGAGGGGCTCCTCTAAATCACTGGGCTTCAGGGCTTTTGCCTGACCTGCTCCCTGCAGCCTCTAGGCAGGTTTTTTTTTTTGGTTTTTTTTTTTTTTTTTTGGTGCTGGGGATCGAACTCGGGTCCTTGTGCTTGCAAGGCAAGCGCTCTAACCACTGCGCTAAGTCCCCAGCCCCTCTAGGCAGCTTTTTAACCTCTCTGGGGGTGCCTCTCAGGTCTTGGACAAAATGAAAATAAAGCTTTTTGGAGGAAAAAAAATCAGGCAACTTTATTTCATAAAACAGAATGTTTCAATGAGCTGAATAGAGGAGATTGGTTTTATAGACAGAAAAGAGCTGAGGAATGCAGAAGCAAAGAACCAAAAATAGATGAGGCATTTCAAAGTCTCTCCTTACGTTAAACAAAAATCTGTAAAGGCCATTATTTTGGACCAAATTCCTGCAAAACAGACTAAAACCACAACAGAGTCACTCACTAAAGTTCCGTATCACCCACTGAAACTGCCACCACCTAGCACGGATCCTTAGCTACAATTAAGATAGAAATCAGACGTGGGCTTGTTCTGCCACCACTGTCTACTCTCTTCCTCAGGGCTGTCTAAAGAGGAGGGTTCCCATAAGGGTCACCAAGATTTTAACAATTTGCTGAGGGTTCTTGCTCAATTTATACAAAAACTCACAACTGGCAAATTTAGCTCTTTTAATGTTAACAGTCCTGGGCTTTGAATGCCAGCAGTTATCAGCCCTTTTAGTGTTAGTAGCCTTCTTTGCTGCTTAGAACCAACAGCTACCAGTCACAAGCGATGATGGTGCCCAGATAGTCTTTGTTACTCTCTGTCACTCTCCAGCTGTCAGCTGTCTTCGGTGTTAGCAACTCCAGTCTCTCCAGCTTTCAGCACTGGCAACCTTGGTGTACCAGTTCATAGTGTATCTGCTCAGCATGCTCTACTCCAGATAGAAATCACGAATAGGTTGGAACATGCCACCCAGAAAGAGGCTTTATCAGGATTCATGCTGCAGAATAAAGACGAACAGCACAACTAGGCAAGGTGGCATATACCTGTTATCCAGCACTCAGGAGGCTGAGGCAGGAGGATCGATATGAGTTTGAGGGCAGCCTGGGCTACATAGTTTAAGGCCATCCTGGAATACAGAGGAAGACTCTGTCTCACAAACAAACAGTGCATAAGCTGAATCCACTAAGGATACACAAGGTTGTCAGTACAGGAAAAGTAAGCTTGCGCATAAGCATTGTCAGACTGCCGAGTCATGGGTGGGGAGGGGGAACCCCTCAGCCATTGAGGATGGCTGCAGGGAGCAGAATCATCCAGAGATGCTGCAGGGCACAGTCAACTGGGATAGGTCCGCCAACCAAGGCAGCTAGCCAAAGCAAGTATCTACCAGAGAACCCTGGGGCGTGACGTAGATAGCCGGCTGCAAAGCCTTTGGGGCTGGTACGGGACTCAGGACCACATTCCTTATCCGACCGCCCCAGGAGAAGCAGCCCAAACAAGCCAGTTTCAACTGATCTGCCAGCTTGGGCGTTTAGCTATCCTCTCTTGATGGCGGCCAAGGGGACATGGTGGTTTCAGGAGTGACTCTATTGTGCCTGGTTAGCGCCTCAGGTAGGTGCCACCGCGGCCCCTAGGAACTGTGTTCCACAGAGGAGGCACATTCCTATTGACCAGCGGTTCAGAAGCATCTTGGCGGCCTTGGCCTCTCGTCCTCCGGGGATGGGAAGCCCGAGAACAGCGTGGGGCCCGCCTGGCTCGTTCTCTCGACTGGCTTCTGCCTTGAGCTGCGCACAGATGGGCAGGACACCGGCGAGACATACAAGGGACTGGGCTGCCTTCCCAGCCTCCACTCACACAGGCCTGCACCTTTCCTGATCTTCGAGATCTTGACACACGAGACTGCAGAAAACTAACACAAGTGCAACTGACTCTTCGACCTGCCCACGAACTGAAATGACTACAGCTAAGGGATAGTGACGAGTTTTTGGATCCACGCCCGAGTCCAATATGATCTCGCCGCCCGCTACCGCGCCGCTGCCCGGCTCCAAAATGGCTATGCAGTGCGTGACGTCATGCGGGCGGCTCCCTCGAGCCACACCCCTTCCGGCTTTAACACGGAAATGGTTTCCCAACACGGAAGTAAACGATGTTCTCAAAGGACGAGGTTTGGCTTGGCTGTGGGCCGGGGGTCTGGCCTTCCAGCAGGAGTAAGGGAACTTCGTGAGCAAAACCCGCGCCTGAAAATCGGAGCCTGTGGGCGGTCGCGCCCCACCCACCCCCAACCCGTCTGGCCCAAACTCAGCAGCGGGAAGCGGCGGTCCCTGCGACCACTGCTCAGTTGAGGCATAGCAAAAGCGGAGACTAAAGGTCTGAACGTATAAAAGAATTCTACGTCCTTTTCTTAAATTTTAGGCATTGAGATGTTTTCGTGTTGTGTCGTTTGTGAGCCAAGTGGCGGGGAGGGCCCACGGATCCTCTCCGAAGCAGGCGCCCTGCGAGGACCATCTGGGTGCCAAGAGCGCTCCCACCGAACTTTGGTGACACCCCTGGCAGGATGCAGAAACCACTGAGTTTTGGAAGTTGGTGGTACCTATGCTAATCGTCAGCAGGTCTCAGAGCCCTTCAGGCTCAGGGTGGGGCCTCCACACCGTGGGAACCCCATCTGCTGCTGCGGCCTGCATCCTTTGAGGAGGCCCAGATGGTGTCTGCCCATCCCCTTCCTGACCCTCACAGCAGCAGAGCCTGCATGTCCTCCCCACTCCCTACCATTACCACACCACCTGAGCACTCCTGGGTGGTGTGGGCAGGGCATAGGGTGGTATCCTCCCTCTCAGGATTCCAGGTAGTGGCCCTGGCTACCTGAAGGCTACACACATGTATGGCATCTGCCCCTCTCAGGGCTCGGAAGCCCTGCAGCTAGAGGTTAGGTCCGCGTGAGCCATTCCTTTTGGAGACCGGCCGTGCTTCATTTGCTGGCTGAGCACCTGCTCTGCGTCTCTGGGGTGATGATTTCTCCACTGAGCTGACTCCTGAGCTTTTTCCTCTTTCTGGCAAGGGTTTATCAGCCTGCCTGTGCAGTGCAGAGAAACTCAGAAGAGAAACTGACTGAGTCCGTGGGCCCAATATGCAGAATGCAGCACGGGGAAAGTGTGGGAGAGTCCTGTGGGTGCTGTGGAAGGACTCTCAGAGATGGGCTGGACAGGACAGGCAATAATAAGAGGGAACCCTGGGAACCCTCCTGGGTAAGCTGTTTCTACCAAGAAGGAGAAATGAGACCACCCTGGGGTGTTCACAGGCTGCGCTGTGGTCTGAGTGGATGAGCCCTCTGGTTCCCAAGCTGGGGCAGCCTCTCCAGAGGTGGAATCTGGCCTGGAGAACAGCCCTGGCAGCTTTGTACAAAACCACATTCCACTCCTGCCTCAGCTTCCAGCTGGTCAGCATCACTTTGCTCATTCTCCTTATTCTTGTGCTGTAAGAAGTGAGCAAAGTGAGGAGGGCACCACCGGTGACAGAGAGCATGTATGAGCATGCAGATGTGCCCATGTGTGCTAAAGAGACAATGACCTTTGAGATTCTCAAATGATGTCCCAACCCTCCTGCCTGAGCACCTGGCCCGGGACTGCTATAGTTAGGCTGTAGTCCTCTAGGTTCTAGGCTGTGCAGCACCTGGCACACCCCTGTTCTGTAGGATTATCGGTTATAAACTTGCCCTCCTGAAAGGGCTCAGCAGGACAGGTAGGGCACTAGAGCCTTGTTCCACTTCCCTTCACACCCACCATGGTCTGGTGTCCACATCTGTGGCCGGAGTTTAGTCAACAGGCTGGCTTCCTAGATGGGGTTGTTGGCCAGAGTGGGGTACAAGAGTCCTCAGTCACAGCTGAGTGTGGTGGCATACAGATGTAATCCCAACACTCAGGAAGCTGAGGCATAAGGATTGCCACAAGTTCAAGGCCAACTGGAGCTACACAGAGTTCAAGGCCAGCCTGAAATGCACAGTGAGACCCTGTCTCAGAAAGGAAACAAAAACAAAAAGTGCGTTCAATCAGTCTTGTGCAGGAGCAGCTGCTGTAGAGATCCACAGAGCTAGTTTCATGGTGAGGATCAAGTGCTTCACAGCGGACCAGGGCAGATGCCGGAAGGGCTAGCAGCACATGGAAGGCACCTGGGCAGACAAGGCCAAAAGGCCTCAGCCAGGACAACAGCTGAGTTCTCCCAGCCTGGGACTGACCAAGCAGCAGCAGGGTGCTTGGTGACAGTTGCTTGTCTGCACATACAACACCTCAAGAGCACCCCTCCTACACTGACCATCACCTTGTCAGCTTGAGTTAGTTTTGGAATTAGACAGGCATAAGCCAATGGGCAATCCAGCAGGTCCACGGGCACCAGCAGCCCATAGACAGCACTGTGACATCCTGAAATTCACACGGGTAGATGGGGTTCATGCCACCTGGAGCACATGGGACAGGAGCTCTCTGAGCTCACTAGGCACCTCATCATTTTCACATTACAAAGCTCAGAGACACATCTTGACTCTTATAAAAACGCTCTTGGTGAACACAAGATAGTGGTTCTTAATATGACAGCAGGAAAAGTTTCCTAAGCACCCCAAGCTCAGAAGGCCTCAGACTTCCAGCTTCAGGGAGGGTCACTTGGTTACCCCTTTCCTGAGCAGTGGCAGCCAGGGTCCCCTGGCTGCACTAGGTGCCCCAGAGCAGGCAGAGTACTGTGGCTCCCTGCCTACCAACACCCTGGAACAAACAGCATCCTCAGCAAGCTGACCCCACAGGTGCCTCTACACATGACCAGACCAGAGTACAGCCCTCCTGGGCAGTGCAGGGGGCAGTGAGGCTCACCTCCACCCCCTCTGCCCTCCCATAGGACACCAGGGGCCATTCACCCTCCTGGGTGGTTCCACACACCCCCTCCCAGTGCTGCCCACTCACCACCCTGGATGTACGCCATCCTCACCTTCAGGGTGAAGCCACATCTGCAGACCCCGGCCCATCCTCAGTGGCCAGGCACCAGGGAAGAGAAATAATACAGCAATGTCCTTGTGATGTGCCTCCTTCCCCACTTGCTCTTCTAGAAAACTCTGTGGGTCTCAAGGCTGTTTCTACCGGGCTGTCCTGTGAGAGGCAACTGCTGTGCTAGTCGACACTGTGAGCTTGTGAAGTGATCCCAGCCCCGTGCGCCCTTCATAGGAGGCTCACATCATGGGAGGCATGGAAGACATTTAAATCCCACTGCCAGTTCAGGCCTGGGTGTTCCCACTGGGGTTGACTCCAGCGACAGCAGCCCCAACGGATGTGGGCCCTTCCCACTTCTTACTGTTCAAGGACACATTGTGACAGGTGGCTTCAAGACACAGGCTCCTTTCCGCCTTGTCTCCCTGTGTATCCCTATACACCTGCAGTTACCTGGCTGGTGGTCAAGATTCAAGGGCAGCCTGGGAACCCCAAAGCCAGAATCAGGGACACACTAGTATAGCAAGGCTCCCAAGCAGAGTAGTTCTGACACCACGGGGGTATAGTTCTGACATGTGCTGCCCTTTCAAACCTGTATAAGTTATTCTGTTGGGCTCAGTAGGTACAGCACTAGGTGACCATACTTGGCCAGAACTAGCTGCCCAGGCGGGGCTAGAAGTGGCAGCTCCAGCTCCTGGAGACTGACTTGGATGCTCAGCTGCAGTGGCTGACAGCAGCTGAGGGGATGAGGCCAACCCAGGAGACCTGTTTGGTAAAGGGGGCTGACTGAATGGTAAGATGCTGTCTGATCTTTTCTAGACAACCCTGGGTAAATCACTCAGACTTCACTATCTCAAAGCAAGTGTGTGTGTGCGTGTATTTTCTTCTAAAACCCAAGTTCCTGAAAAAAAAAAAAAAAAAACAAAACCCAAGTTCCTGGTTTGGGGCTATTGCGAAGTGACAGTCTGAAGCTGCCAGGAGTAGGAAGGAAAGCGGCCTGTAGCTGACACCTTGGCAGCACAGAGTGGGTTGCGGGCTTGAATCTTTGGTGGTCAGCCTCAGCCAGCATCAGGAAGCAACTCGCCCTGCTCCTCGGCCCCCACAGACCTGAAAGACTTCCTGCCACCTCCAGCTGAACGACACTGTCTGTTTTGGGGAGCTTGTAACTTGTTAGTTGATGCTCTTGGCTTAACCTGTGTTCAGGCCACCAGGCCAGTCGATCCTGTTAAAGACCTACAGATTCTGAGGTCTGGAACCAGCACCCCATCCAATCCCTACAAGCCAAGCAAAGTTCAGCTCCAGAAAGCAGATGTGCAGGAGGCATGACATTGACCCCCCCGTTCTGGGGCAGGAGCCACAGTGTCTGAGGGCCCATGTGGTGTGGCCACCAGGCATGGGACTTTCTTCATAGTTCCCTGTGGCTCCTGCACCCTCATCAGTGGGACCTTGGCTTTGCAGGGTCCACATTAGCTCTGAGGCACCTGTATTTTGCAAGTCTTTCTACTCAGCAGTACCCTCAGTGACTGGAATTACCTACAACCACAAAGCTGCCCTAAATCCACCAAGTTAACAGAAGCTGTGCTTCCCTGAGATCTACAACACGAGAGCCAAGGGGCATGCACCACGGAGCCCCCAGTGCCACCAGCTGTCAGGACATAGCCATAGTGAAGAGCTACTCACCTGTGGATTCTTTGAAATTTTCTGGTTTTTGTTCTTGTAAATCTAAATTATTTCTGAAAATCATTTTCAAATTTTCTAAGATGTTATAAAAGCGGTCCAGATTTTTTAACTGTTTAAACTTGGTGAAACACAAGGGGTTTTTCTGTTTTTGGCACTCACACATTAGCCTCTGCAGTCAGTGTGTCTCCCAGGCCCCAGGGCTCCAGGAAAGGATTCCCAGATCCAATTGCCTCTCTAGTCCTGTTCTTCCTGCAGGTTCCAGTCACATGCCAAGCCCTCCACAGAGCCCCACGGCAAAGGCTGGCTGGACTCCCTTCTCCTTGGCTTGAGTCCAGCATTGGCCACTTTCCCCCTTTGGTTTTCGGGTTCAGGGGTGAGGAACTTTACCCACTTGGAGCTTCCAACATCAAAATACTGCCGCTCTCTAGCACAACCTGTCAGTCTATGTCCCCTAAGAACCCTAGGACAGAGGGACAAGCACATCCCTGGCCCTATCCCAAGAGCCCATAGTCAAGGCTGTGTCCCTGGGAACCTGTTCTTTGGCCTTTGCTCCCTCTTCCTGGCTGCCTGCTAAAGGGCTGAGTACCCCACACAGCTTTGGCCCGAGCCCTATGGTCAGTGCAGGGCAGCCCTGTGTGCTTCTCTTCCAGGCTCAGCTGCTCATGGACTCCTGAGTAACTTCACAGTCCTGGGGCCTGAAGGGATAGGGTACCATCTGTCCACTGAACACCCCTGCAAGGTCTAGGTGTCTCCCAAGCAGGTGGAGGAGGCAGAAGGTCCCCTATAGTGTCATTACATGTACTGCTGTCCAAGGGGATCCAGAATGGCCAGCCAACCTGTCCCTAGGTCTCGCCCATCAAGCACTCTGCAGGTCAGGGTGGCCGTTTCTAGGCCAGCAGAAGCTCTGTGTGTGTTCACCTGATGGCCCAGTTAGTGGCCTGATTTCATAAAGAGGCCCCTGGGATGGCTGTTCAGTGTCTGTATGGCAGCAGCTAGTCAGCAAGAGAAAACAGTCATTCCTACCCAAATGTCCTCTCCCATTGAGAATCTCAGAAGCTAGTTAAAACTGTGGCCTACAGCTGAGGGGTACAGATTCTGGGGCCCCTTGGACTGACTCCAAGGTCAGCTTGAGGGGGCTGGGCCTGGACACATGGGGGACCCTTCTGAGGCTAGCTTGGGTAGGAAGATGAGAGGGAGTATTAGAGTCCCTACCTTGGCCAGAATAGGGTCTCTGGTTCACAAGAGCAGGTGGCATCTTGAGGTCCTTCACATGGGAGTGGACAGAAGCCACTGACTCAGCTGGGTTAGCACAAGGACCTACTCTGAATCCCAAGGCCTCCCAGGGCAGTAGGTGTGACCAGGACTGGAAACCCCACAGAAGCATGGCAGAAGGTAGGACACAACCCTGGAACAAACCCAAGGGCCTCTGCCCTCTCCAGTGACACCTACCTTCCCACCTACCCTGGCACTGCTGCTTGGCCTCTAGGCAACCTGCCCCCCACACATATGGCAGTCACCTGTTCCTCCCAGTGACTTGGCAGTGGGACACTCACCCCACCTGGATCTGGCCTGAAGTCGCCCCAGGATTCATATCTATTTCAGCTTAAGCACTCCCGGGTGACATTTGTGGGCCCAATATTAATTGTAGGAGACAAGAATCTGAAAGCCTTGGTGCCTGGTATACCAAGGCATGCCCAGGTCACTGCCCACCATCCTGAGCAACACCTGTCCCAGGTCTGAGCCCAGAGTATTCCCACAAAGGCATGCTGGAAATGCTGTTGCGCCCCACTGAATATCGGGCACTCTGTGGTCCTCTGAGGTACCCTCAATCTGCTGTGTCCTGGGGCTTCTGGGGTGGCCCTGGACCCCAGCCTGCTCCCACCCCCATACAGCCCAGTGTTGGAGTACACACTGTCATGGGACACAGGAGAGGCCCAGGAAGGGAGGAGATAAGCACAGGCCAGAGGGATTTGGGAGACATATTCACCACCCACCCTGCCAGGAGGAGCAGCCATCTGCCAAGAGGACTGATGCCTTAGGCTTTAAGCTCCCCCAACCCCAAACCCTAAATACACATAATCCCTCAACCCCAATGTGCCCCAGTTCCACAGGCACCTCCTGGTCCTGCTGTGCACTGATGCCCATCAGGGCCTGGGAAGTGTGGGTGACCCCGTTTCATGAAATCACAGCAGGGAAGCCTGTGAATGACTTGAGTCTTGGGGCCTGAGAGGATGGGGAATCATCTGTCCAGTGAGCACCCTGAAGAGTCTGGATGTATCCCAGGCAGATGGCGCAGGGTATGTTGGAGGTCCCCCAACAGGAGCTCCCATATCTACTGCTATCCAAGGGAGTCTAGAATGGCTAGTCTGCAGGCCCTTTCCCAGGGCAGTCCCTAAGCACCTGGTGAGGGCTAGTCCAAGCTAGAGAGTGGCTGGCTTTTGTGGGCATCTTTGGGAAGCGTGGGCCTGTCCCTTCAGAGACTGCTGTTGCTGCCTGGGGGCCCCCACCAAGGTTGCAGTAGCAGCGTCACCAACTGGACTCCAGGGTGCAGCTCCTCCAAGAGCACACAGGCACACCAGGGCAGCTGAATGGGGACACCAAGAAATGAGCCTTAGGAAAAAGGGGGACAGCTTCATCCTTATGGAGCCATCTTGGAAGTTAGAGGGTTGGGCAGTTGTCCACCTTGGCCCCATTGTGAGGCCTTGAGAAGAGGACTGCCATAGGCAGAGGTGCAAAGGGCCTGTGGCTGAGACAAGAACACCCCTCTCCAGGCCACGCAAGGCTCGGTCAAACACCTGCCTGTTCACATACCAAAGCAGCAGGTTCTTCAGACTGGGTGGGCACAGAGGCCTCCTCCCGCCCCGACGTAGTGCCTCATTTGGGGAACATTGCCTGGGAATCGGGGGCAGGAACCAGAGTAGGGAACAACTTTGCAGAGACCCAGGTCTCAGGACCTCCTGGGAACTTCTGGCCCACAGATACTTGTCAGCAGACACTACAGAGGGTCACCAGAGACCCCAGAGTCTCTACTCCTCCTAGTTGGCCAGAGGTACCATGAGTGGACACAATTTAGCAGTCTGAAGGTCCCAGGTCGCAGCGCAAGAAAGCCCAAGAACTCACCCGGTGAGTGAGAGACCGTACTGCTCAGCTGGAGCACCCCTCTTCCAAGGGAAGCTGGCCCCTCAGGCTTCCTCCTGGCCGCTTGCCCCACCCACTGGAGGAGGGAGACTGAGCTCGGCCCAGCCTGAGGAGGCGGCGCCCAGGCCCAGGTGGCAGGAGTGGGCGGGGCGCCCGCCCGGCTCTGCGGGCCTCGCCAGCCCAGGCTCACTCTGCGCATCCCTCGGTCCTCGTTACTTGGCCCTCGCTGTCACCTTCCAAAGTAAGTGCAATAGATAGGCCCCTCCTCCCGGGAGGGAATCGCGGCTCAGGGAGCTTGATCTTACCCACTTCTGTCCCTGGGCTGACGCACTAGTCGGGTGGCGGCCGGTGGCCAGCGGAGCAACCCCAGCGCCGGGAGCCGCGCTGCGCGCCTTGGCCGTGTGTTGTGCGCCGTGCGCGCCGCCGTGCGCCGTGGCCGGGGGCGTCGCGGGACGCGCGGGCGGCGGCCGGGCTCGGCAGCGGTGGCGGCTGCGGCGGTGGTGGCAGGTATGGCTGGCTGGGCGGTTAAGGACCCCAGCCCTGTAGGGGCCCACGTTCGAGCTGGTCCCACGCCCACGTGGCTGTGTGCGGGGCCGTGAAGAGCCAGGGTGGGGTGCGGGAACTTGGGGTCGCTGGAAGAGGTACCCTGCATGCCCCTGGCTCTCTCACCCCTGCCCCCGGCCAGCACCACTGCAGCGATCAGGGATGGAGGTAGCCCAAGAGTACCCGCCACTCACTGAGGCAGGTGCCCTGAAGCCATGCCAGCCTCTCTCCCAAGGCCCACAGGTCCGGATCTGGGGAACAACCCAGAGGGACTGTTGGTCCTCTAGCCAATAAAAGGAAGGCCGAAGGGCTGCCCACCCTTACCACCCCAGGTGTCACCTAGCATCTCAGATGGGCTCCCCAGGCCGCTGTACCATGGTTAGGTTCCCTACACCTGGGGAAGCTACCCGGGGCTCAAGTCCTGGGCTTGCCTGTATCTCCAGACCCTCAGCCCACACACCCCATCCTGCAGGAGATGCAAATTGCAGCCAAATCCTCCTAGCCTAGGATTAACCCTCCCTCAAGTGAGCTCTGTCATGCAAAGCAGACGAAGAATGCAGAACAGGCAGTGTCCAGCCCCCTGCAACCTTGTCCCACCTCTCACAGGATGGTCTGAATTAGAAGTGAGCCCCACAAAAGCGGAGGAGGGGACTCGTGTGCACCCACCCCGGGAACCTTCCCAAGGCAGGGAAGGCTGTGAAGGCAGTGGACCTGTTCTCCAGTCCAGAGCTAGGCGTCATGAGGCTCAGGGTGCAAAGGATGGAAAGTTTGCTGTGCTGTTAATGAGCTCCACTGGGGAGGGGGAGCACATGAGGCCTCATCAGTGGGGCCACATGGGATTCTGGGCCTAGCACCCCAGCACTGCCTCTGTGGCCCTTCAGAAGAGTGGATAGTGTGGCCCTGGGATTTGTCCCAAGTTTGGGTATCAGGCAGCAGCCCCTGGCTCTGTGGCTCTGTGGCTCTCTCCTGTGCCAGTGGTGGCAAACCTATGGCACATGTGTCGTTTTTCTTTCAAGAAAAAAGATGTGAATGTACAAGTTGTTTTTTTCTAAACTAAAACTTCAGTATTCACGTTTAACTGCAGTGTTTGCACTTTACAGTAATTAAGTAGGTTTTGGGTTGCAGTTTGGGCACTCAGTCTCTAAAAGGTTCACCATCGCTATCCTATGCCTTCCAGCCCCAGGCTGGCCACTTCTGAAGCCCCTGACGCCATGGAGGAGTGGGATGTGCCCCAGATGAAGAAAGAGGTGGAGAGCCTCAAGTACCAGCTGGCCTTCAAGAGGGAGATGTCCTCCAAAACCATTCCAGAGTGAGTCCCCACCTACCTACCATGCATCTCATTTTCATCTCATTTGTGTGCAGGACCTTGTCCCTGGGGCAGGTGTCTCAAAGGCCTGTACTCACTCTTGCCCCACCTGCAGGCTCCTCAAATGGATCGAGGACGGGATCCCCAAGGACCCCTTTCTGAACCCTGACCTGATGAAGAACAACCCCTGGGTGGAGAAGGGCAAGTGCGCCATCCTGTGAGCCAGACACAGCGGGTGTAAGGTGTGACTTTATAAAGACTTCTCCAGACAGAGTGTCCTCCTGGTGCATTCCCTGCGCGTCTCAGGCTACAATAGGTCCCTGATGTACAGGCCACGTCGCACTGCATTGGACACGCCCTCGTTGAAGCGGAACCAGACCTCGCTCCTGCCCACTGCTGTGCCCATGCGCCACTCTACTGCATCCTTCTCTGGGGCCTCAGTCTCTGTAGGAACCACATGGTTGCTCTTCAGCCGCCCCTAGCCCCTGGGAAGCCCCCCAACCATCCCTACACACCTGTGCTTGGAGCTGCTGCTCTCCTGACAACCACACGTCCAAAGAAGTCCCTCTCAGGCTGTGGGAAGAGGGTATCAGGCATGGGGATGGATAAGGAGGGTGCAGGGCAACACATCATAGGATGGAGGCCTTGGGCCTGGGCAGGGGCCTATGGCTGGGGACACCTTTTCATTTCCAGCCCATTGCCCATTGATCCCAGCCCAACCCAATACGTTCATCCTTAGGCCTCAGAACCAGTCCAGTACTCCAGAGCCTACCCCCAACAGCAGGCTTGCCCAATCCTGCTCCACACCTGCTCCTCCAAGGCTGCTTTCTTCATGATGTGTTCTAGCCGCTGCTCATGGTTGCGCAGGGCAAGCTGCTTCACCTCTTTATCTCCACTCCCCCCAACAAGACCTTCAGGCCCTGGGGAACCCTGGTCCACCTGCAGGGAACACTGTGGTGAGGGCTGGCTGGACACAGCCAACACCACGGATAACATCCACTTCCCAGGCCTCACTTTGTCCCATAGGGTAGGTTCACAAGGGGCCTAAGCTCACCTGGGAGCCAACCCCAGCTTGGGCCAAAGCTTCTGCCCGACGCATCTTTTCCACCTCAATCTCCCGGGCGATGAGCTGCTTGGCTTGGTAGGTCAGGGGCTTGCGGGCAGGCAGCTCAGGGAAGCGGCAGACCTCTTCCACATTCCTGTTCGGGGCAGGGCAGGACACCATGGCCCTAGTCAGCAGGGCCACAGCCAGAGGCCTGGTGCTCCAACCCCACACACTAGAACTCTGAGAGCCGGAATGAGGGATAAGGTCCCACTGCAGTCACACCCCAGCCCCATGACAGCTGGGGATTAACAGCCTTGACCCTCAGTTTCCTCAACTATGAGCAGAAAGATGAATAAGCCTGCCCACACAGAGAACAAGTAAAACAATGGGCAGGGTCAGGGATGCAGGGTCCTGAATGCCAGAGCCTCACTAAGCCACAAATCTCCAGGGCCACTGCTCACACACTGAAGCCCACACCACCTGGAAAGCTACCACTGTTACTCGTGAGGCCACCCAACCGTGGGGACACTGAAGTTGGGGAGTGCTGCAGTGACTCAGGTCCCAGGGCTGTGCCTAGGTGGTATCCACACCCAACCCAGTGACAGCCAGGCAGGACTAAGCGGGGACTGACAACCTGGACACTATGCCATGACCCTGTGGGCTTTGGCACCCATCCTGCAGCTCTAGGCTTCCCCCACCCAGGAGCTGAGGACTCACGGTTCCAGCCTATAGAGGTACTGCCCATCAGATGTGCGCTCCTGGCGGTAGGTGAGGCTGTAGGCAAGCATGGTGCCCACAAGGCTGGACAGCTGCTGCTTCTCTCGGACACTATACAGCTGTGTGCTCACCTAGGAGCAGGTGGGAGGTTGAGCAAAGTCAGAGCCACCCCTACCAGGCACCCTACCCTCTGTTCTATGCCAGGCACTCACGGGGCGCAGCTTAGGTGCAAGGATGTCCAGGAGCAGGCAGAGGGTGTCCAGGATCAGGGCCTGGGGTGTGGCCCGGCTGCGGGTGGCTGGTGCGATGCCCGACACAAGAGTCTGGATCAGGTTTCTCATCTGGCTCATCCGGTTCTGGGCCTAAGGCAGAGGTGAGCCAGGGCTGTGTCATCAGAACCATCTAGGGGCTGGACCCAGGCACAGGTGGAGCCAGGGCATACCTCTTGCTGGCTGCTGGGAAAGGTGATCCGCGGCACATGGCTGGAAGCAAAGAGCACATGGAAGGCCGCAGGCAGGAAGGGCAGGTAGCGCAGGAGCTGGAAGCTCTGGCCGTGGTGGGCAGCCCGCTCCAGCAGGTCATCAAAGGCCAGCCAGTCAAGAGCCATGCACACAGTTCCCAGGCTGGAGTCCCGCAGTCGCAGGCGCAAGAAGTTGTCAAAAAGGCCCTGGAAGAAGCAGGAGCCTGAGTCTTCTCTGGCTCCCAGCATTAGCACTACCGTGGGACCTGTGCTTTCTGCCCACCTTGCAATGTCCCAGGTACAGGGCTCAGCTGGAAGCACAAGAGCGTGGACAGGACCTAAGGGGTCCACCCTAAGCTGTCCTGAGAGAGAACTCTGTCTACTCCTCCACCAGGAGCCAGCAGGGGTACAGAACCTAATCCCCAACTACACACCTGGAAGGAAGCCCTGAGCACTAGGGCCCAAGGGATGGAGGCCCCAAACTCCCCCCAGCGAGGGAGTCCTATCCCCACAGCTGCACTACATACTCTTCCATGCTGCGGATTTCCAGATTGGCTGAAAATCCCCAGGAGTTAATCCAAAGCTGCTTAGGGCTGGGAGGCAGCTTAGGCAAGGTTTCCCCATGGAGGGGGCCTCTACCACTTGTTTAGGCCAAAACACTACCCCACCTGCTTTCTACCCCATGTACCCTGCATCTAGCATCGAGCCTCTCCCAGGCCCTGGAATCCCATGTGGACCACAGAAGAGGCCTCTATCCCCATCCCTAACCTGCAGATGATCCCAGCCTATGACCCACTGCCAGAGCCCACACTCTCTGTTTCCCTCTCATTTCCCCTCCTGGCTCCCAAGGGTCCCCACAGCCTTCTGTCTCTGTCCTTACCACCCCTCAGAGGCCTCTCTAATTCCCTCTCTACTCACCAGTTCCCTCCCTTTTCTCCCCACATATCACCATTCAGACCTCCTCCCAAGCCACTCCCTTCAGCACTGCAGGGCCTAAGGATCTTGCCCCAGGTTCTACCCCCAGGGAGGGCTCACATCAAAAATAGGTACCTGGACCACTTTCTCATGCTCGCCCGCAGAGGTGATGACTCGCAGAATGTGATAGAAGCGCTGGGAGGCCAGGGTCAGGGAACCCATGTCCCTGTCACCAGGCAGCAGTGTGTGGGCTAACAGGTTGGGGTCCTGTCCTCTGATGTGCCTGCAGGAGGTGAGAAGGGTGAGGATTGTGGTTGGGACAGAGGCTTCCCTACTCTTCTGGATGGGTTCCCCTTCAGTCTTCCAGGTGATGCTCTCAGCCCTTGCTAGCCTGGATGTCTTATATTTATATCACTCTGGAGTCACAGGAACCCTCAGCTACCTGGGGAACTCCCCTAAGTAGAGCTCCCAGGCCTTGGGAGGAAGACACTAATACAGACTGACCCTCAGGGTATGGGGCTCTCTGAGAAGACCACCCACATGGGGCCAGTCTGGGAACTCCATATCCCAGACTCAAGAGCCCTGGGCACCTCCCTCTGTGTTTGGGGCACTGACTAGGCCAGCATGCCTGGTTAGCCTTAACCAGGGTCAGGGCAGACACACAACTGCCCCTACACACCTGAGACTATGTGGTCCAGTTCAAGTTGTAGAAATGGGCAAAGCCAGGCAGAGGTGCACCCTGAGCCCAAGCAACACCCCTGGGGCACTGAGCTATAAAAGTATGGAAACACAGAGCCTCAAAGGCCAGGTCTGGCAGCCCCAGGGTCACGGACATTGGGCCTGTTGGTGAAAGTGGTACTGGCCTGCATAGGGTCAGCTTCCTGAGGCCCTAGGCACCACCACAGGCATCTGGGCTAAGGCTAGCCTGCCACGCACACTTACTTCTGGGCTCTAGGCAGCTGGAAGACCTCCTGCCACACGGAGAAAAGTCCTTTGCGTTGGTCCTTAAGGCCAACATGGGTAGTCTGCACATCTCGCATACTCAGCTCCCGCTGGCCCCGTCCATGCAGGAACTGGGTAGGCAATAAGGTTAGAGGCCACCACCACCCACCCCACCCCACCCCTCCAGACTGCCTACCTTACCTGAAGGGTGTTGATACAGGCACGGATATCATTGTCTGTCTTCTCACAAAGTGCTGCCAGTGTACCTGGGTCAGACTGCATGCCCTGCCGCAGGGAGATCTGCAGGGAGTATAAGGATACCATAGAGCTGTGTGGCCCACCCTCAAGAGCCCATCCCATGGTGACAGCCCTTTTCCCAACAGGTAGGTAAACAGCATCTGTGTCCCATTGGCAGCCATAGGTTGCAGGTCCCTATGACTGGCCTCTGTCCCTGCTTGACTGTCCACCACCACAGGCCAAGGGCTCCCAGAGCCAGCTGGGAAGGGACCAGTATAGAAGACACATCCACTACCACAGGTCGCCTGAGCAACCTCTGGCTGCCTGCTCTGCCCCGCTGACCTCCTGGAGCCGCTGCACCAGCCTTGAGGGCAGAGTTGGTGGGAAGTGGAGTAGGAAGGCCTGCTGCTTCAGCTGTCGCAGGGATGGCACAAACCTGCAGAAGACATGGGTCATGGCCACAGTAGTACAAACACAAGGACCTGGCCAGGCAAGACCAACCCAAGGTTGGGGCCAGGCCTCCCTCACCATGCTCAGTACAGGCCGTCCCACTCACTAGTCAAGAGGCCTGGGCCCCCAGTTTGGTGCAAGTCACCCCTCACTGGTCCAAGGCTGGGACAGCCCATCCATTGCAGGCCAATCCACTTACTGGTCATTGCAGATGCATATGATGGGCCTGGTCAGGAGTGCCCCCTCTGTCCGACGCCGCCTACCCCCTCCCAAGGGCACAGATGGGCCACCTGACTCTGCCTCCTGTGGACCCTTGCGGTTCAGGATGCTCAGAAGAATGTTGATGGCAGCCTTTGGAGAGGTACAGAGGGATGTAGTAAGCAGAGGCTCTGGTGTCTGCCCACCACTGCTCACCCTGCAATAAGGAGGCCCACCGTGGGGGCCCCATCAATCTCATCAATGACCAGGCAGTTGGGCTTCCCACTGGCACCCAGCACTGACTCCATCTGTGTGGCTGCCTCAATTCGCGTTCGGAAAGCCTCGGGACTACGGTCATCACTGCAATGGTAAGACCAGGAGAGGGCTGTGAGGCAGCTGGGATAGCAGCCAGTGTCTCCAGCAGGACAGTCTCAAAAGTGGAGCCACATCTGTACTAAGGCCCCTACTCAACATGCCTACCACCAACTCCAGTGAGCCCTGACAAAGGACATGTACCACACACCCAGGACCCGGGCCCCTTGTGAGGCAGGAACCACCATAAAAGGTCTCAGGGCTGCAGCCCAGACTCAATCAGATGCCTCAGGACAGACAAGAGACCAGAAATCAGGCCTTCTGCCCTGCTCACCTGGCATTCATCTCCACCACGCAGTACCCAGCATGTCGTGCAATCACGTGTGCCAGTGTGGTCTTGCCCAGCCCTGGGGGCCCACACAGCAGAGCTACCTGCAACCGAGGCAGAAGACGCACTGCAAACCACACAGCCTTGGGAGGAAGCCCCAGTCGGCAAGAGGCTGAAAACTAGGCTTCACAAGGCTGGGACCTGCTAGCCATGTCCCCACCATCACCAAACAAGAACACTGAGAGAGCTCAAAGTCCAAAGCCAGTTCTTCAGAGCAGGAGAAAGTCCTGCAAGGGGCAAATTACGTGGGCACTTGACAGGAACACAGCCAGTACCCACGTGGCCAATACCAGAAGCTACCCACTGTGGAAGCAAACCTTGCTGATTAGACACAGAGTCTTTAGAGGGTTATTGGTGTTTCAAAAGTGTGTAACCTCACAAAATAGCACTTCATATAAACACTGACACCACACCCACAGCCTCTAGAAAAATCAAAGATGTCTCGTAGACCCCTAAGGGTACAATACCACCAACTGCTCAGAGGGTATTCTCAGGCTCAGAGGTTTACAACAAGGTTCAGAAGGGCTCACCTTCTGCCGGGGCCGCCGGTTTGGATCCAGCTCAGCTTCCAGCATCTCCTCCACCACCTGCTCCTGGCTTTTCCACTTGCCAGAGGCTGTGGCCTCCTTACCAGTCCAGGCTGGCTCTACATTGGGCCTGGGCTTCCGGGCAGGCCTCTCATGACCAAACACCACTAGGTCCCACAGCTTCAGCCACTTGAGCAAGCAGCGGTTGGTAAACTGCGGGAGGGAGGCATAGCCTAAGGCAATGATGGCAAGCCTCTTAGAGCTTTCAGTGATAACAATCACCTGGAGTGTGTGTGCCATAGGTTCACATCACTGGCCTAAGGAAAGGACCCGGCCTGCCCTTCACATTAGCCTACTACCATAAGCCTGTAATACAGGCAGGGCCACCAAGGCTCAGGAGGATGAAGAATAAGGCCCCAGTAGACTGCCCTAAGTGGCAGAGGAACTCACACCAGGCCTCCAGCTCCACATCCTGGCCCCAGCTTCTGGGACCCCCTTCCCTCCCCAGGGGACCTCCAGCATCAGATGCTACGAGTCAAGAAAGGGGACAGGCATGGGGAGGAAGACACCCTGGACACCCAGACCAGCTCACAGCAAATCACAGGTGGCCAGCCGCAAACCAGATGTGTGGTGACTGTTTCCCATCTATGACCCAATGGGGCCAGAGCCCCTACTTCATCCTGGAAGCCCAGTGGTTTTGCAACACAGAAATCAGGTGGGTCCCAGGTTCTTCCCTCTTGCAAACAGGGAAGCCAGTGACACCTGAGCAAGAACAAGACCTCACATCATCACTGAGCAGTTCCGTATAGCGTTGTGGTGCAAATTCATCCACCCAGAGGCAGTGCTGGGAAGTGTCTTGACCAGCAGAGGGCTCTTCCGTGGGGGCATTCCTGGCCTGGGCCTCCTCCTCCTCCTCCTCAGACCTGAGGCTAATGAGTATTGTGTCCTGAGCCAACAGATCCAGGCTTTGACCCCTCACAGAGACCATGTCCACATATACCCCGCAAGTGTTAGTCCCAGGAAGGGTCCAGGAGGCAGGGAAGGCCCACTAAATCACCTGCGCAGAGTGTCTGAGAGCTGCTGGGCCTCCTGTACCAGCTGCTGCCGTCGCTGTGGAGCCAGAACACGGTGGTCAAGATAGCTCCAATGCCATTCCCCCTACTTCCAGTACTCCCCAGCAAATCTCAAACACCTCACCTCACTGTCAACGTGCTCCTTCAGAGAAGCAAAGGAAATACCCAGCAGGTCTAGCCGGCCAGGGCGTCGCCACTGGACATCCAGGAGAGGGCTCTGGTAGGGGAAGGCAGCAGTCACCTCTGGACCACTTCCTAGGCCATGGGGTCACCCAAAGCCCTACCCCTTAGGAACTATGTAGGTGAGAAACACAGAACTGTCCGACCAGGAACAACAGGAAAGGAAGCCACCCAAAGGGAGCAAGGACAAGGGAGGCAGCTTTAGGGGGTAGAAAAAAGAAACAGAAGAGGGACTGAGCAGGCCCCTAGACAGTAAGGTGGGGTTGGAAGGCTGTGCCTGCTATGGCTGCCCCTCCCCCAGCAGCTTTGCTCTCCCACCCCTGGGCTGCATGGACATGCCCATTTCCAGCAAACCAGCAGGCAAAAGCTGCTTGTGAGTCTACTTAGAGGCCCGCATCAGACATGAGGTCCAGACCCTTTCATGGCAGCATCCACCTGCCCATCCCATACAATAGCCACAGCCAGCCCCACACTTGTGGCTATGCAGTACCCACCTGCACCCCAGTGCCTGTGGAGTCAGGACGAAGCACCAGAAAGGCCCGGTCCCCACTTGTGGAGGTCACGTTGATATAATCCTCCAAGACAGGGGGCCGCCTCAGAACAGGATTGTGGGTGCCATGCGAGGCCTGTTTGAGACCTACACCTGCAGCAGCATCCAGGGGTCTGGGAAGAGACAGGGCTCGGTCTCAGGGACTTGTGCCTCCTGTCACATTGGGATGGGGTACCTAGATCCCCCTCAGCCACCAGGCCCGCCCACAGGCCCCCACTCTCGGGACCTCATCTAGGGAACAGAATCCTTCCAAATGCCTCCTGTACAGACACGGGGAGAAGGGGTGCCCTAAGCCACACACCCAGAACCCCACAGCTCAGTGGGGACCTCCGGACTCAATGGAGGAGTTATGTCCCTTGGTGGAGACTCAGGAAACTGCAGTTCTTCCATCTCTGGTTCAAAGTTCAGCCTCTTGACTGCCTCCAATTTGGGCCGCTTGACTTTGGGGGCTGCAAAGACACAACAGAGAGGATGGAACAAAAGCTCCTTTCCACCACAGCCCCACCTCGCACATGGACCGCCTGTGGACCTACTGTGAGGTAGGGGCTCCTTCTCGGGGGCGGCGGCATCCACCTGCCGCTTTCTAGCACCGCGTCTGCTGCTGCCTGAAGAGCCAGGGGGACAGGGACGAGTGGCGGCGTCCCCTCCAGCGATGGCCTCCTCGAACGTTAGCCAGGGCCCGGCCACAGCCGGCGGCGGAGGCCCGGAGGTGGGCAGAAATGGCGTTCCTGCAGCGAAAGCAGTCCACAGCAGATGCCCGGGACAGGAGCTGAGCTCCATCCGCGGCGTTAGAAAGCCTTTGCGTCCCGGCGCGCCCCTGGTTCAGGTTGGGCATTACCTCCTCCGCCCTCTCTGACTCCCGCCGCGGGTCCAGGGGCCCGCACCCACCTTCCAGCTCGGCCAGCACTTCAAGCTCCGCCGCAAACTGACTGTGGAAATCGTCCTCCACGCCGTGCAGCTCCTCCTCGTAGTCCTCCATGGCGCCCAAACCTAATCCTGAGGACACTGGCCTGGGTCACCCGCGTCCCCCGCGCGCTCCGAATCTCCCCCGCGCTCCGAACCTCCCGCGCCGCCGCCGTCACGCTCTGACCCACCCCGAGCGTCTCCGTGCCACCAATCAGTCGCCGGCGTGCCAGCGGCGCTCGCCATTGGTCAGCAGAGCAGGGGCGGGACTGCGCAAGAGCCGGCGGGCCGAGTCCGGCTCAGTGGTCGCAGGAGCAGCCTGAAGCGCTCGCCATTGGCCGGCACAACCGCTTGTCCTCGGCGAGGCGGGCCGTGGGCGGGGAGAAGGCGGGGCTGCGCGCGCAGGTGGGCGGGCAGAGGCGCGGCTCGCGGGTGCCGGGACAGCCGGGGTGGGACACGGGCTGGAGCCACGGCTAGAAGTGGCATCCAGGCCCCGACTGCGCGGGCCGGCCGCAGGTCAGTCCTCAGGCGCATAGGGGTGCGAGAGGCTCTCAGAGGCAGGGTCTGTCCATCAGGGAGTGGGCGAGTGGGGCAGGGGGCGCCTGCGTACCTGAGTGGCCACTCTCTTTGCTGTCTGTCCAGTTAGAGAAGGCCCGCAACTCGGCTTTTCCTCCCTGATCTGGAGCTCCCCAGGGCAAGGCGGACTAAACCCCCTCTGCCTACGCCCCACCGCGCCCCTCCAACGCCCCCGCCCCGGGGTGGGGTATAAAGGGCTCCTACCTTGCCGGGCGCACACCAGGTCAACATCCTGCCTGAAATGCAGAGTGCTGCTGCAGCTTGGAAACCCGGGGCTCACTCCCACCCTCGTGGCAGGCTCTGCCATGGAGCCGGGCAGCGTGGAGAACCTGTCTATCGTGTACCAGAGCAGCGACTTCCTGGTGGTGAACAAGCACTGGGATCTGCGCATCGACTGCAAGACGTGGCGGGAGACCTTGACCCTGCAGAAGCAGCTTCGCCACCACTTCCCAGAGCTGGCTGACCCTGATACCTGCTATGGGTTCAGGTAGGAGGCCTGCATGGGTGTCCCACAGCAGCAACCACTGGAGAAAAGTTACTCAGACACTTAGTTTTACCAGGGGGCACTGGCCACCATCTAACAGCATCTGGGGATCACTGCTTCCTGTCCTCCCCAGGTTCTGCCACCAGTTGGACTTCTCCACCAGTGGGGCACTGTGTGTGGCCCTGAATAAGGCAGCTGCAGGCAGTGCTTACAGATGCTTCAAGGATCGGCGTGTCACCAAGGCTTACTTGGCGTTGGTAAGGGTGAAGCAGGGGACCCAGGACTCCCATCTACTTTCACAGGTCTCACATGACCACCTGAAGGTCAGCTAGACTTCCCAGTGGTGGCAGGATGGTCCACTGAACTACATGTGATACCCCTTATCTGGCAGGTTCGGGGCCATATCCAGGAGAGCCAGCTGACAGTCAGCTATGCCATTGGCAGGAACAGCACGGAGGGCCGGACGCATACCATGTGCATCGAGGGCACACAGGGTATGATGGCCAGGGCTGGGGGCCGGGGCACACTTCCAGCAAGCCCCCTGCACGGAATTGGCCACCTGGAGCAAGTATGGTTTAGGGTTGACACACCTGCCCCTACACCCAGGTTGCGAGAACCCAAAACCAAGTCTCACAGAGCTGCTGGTCCTGGAGCACGGGCTATATGATGGCAACCCTGTATCCAAAGTGCTGCTGAAGCCACTGACAGGTGTGTCCAGGGCAGGGGAGGGGGTCCAGTCATGTAGGAAAGTGAGTTGAGGCACAGATACCGTGTGGTTTGCTCGGATCACCTGAACACCTGGGCACAGCTAGTGATAAGGTCTGCTGGATGCTTTCCTTGCTGGGAGGGTTTTGGTTGAATTCTCCAGCAGGACCAAGTGTGCCCTGGCTTGGCCTTCACTGGCAGCAACCCCAGAATGGTCTCTTGTCCTGAACCTTGATGTCTCACGTATAGTAGAAAACAGAGAGTCCCATCCCAAGGAGTGGCTGTGAGATTCTGAGGCTATAGCAAGGGAACCTGCTAGAAGTGATGATACAAGCTGGGTGGGGTGTGGGCATAGAGCATCCCACTCTAGCCTGACCTCCACCTACCCTACAGGCCGGACTCACCAGCTACGTGTGCACTGCAGTGCCCTTGGTCACCCTATTGTGGGCGATTTGACATATGGGCAGGCTACTGGCCAGGAGGACCAGCCTTTCCGCATGATGCTGCACGCATTCTACCTGCGCATCCCCACACTGGCCGAGTGCGTGGAGGCCTGCACGCCGGACCCCTTCCTGCCCACCCTCGATGCCTGCTGGTGCCCCCACACCTTAGTGCAACCTCTTGACCAACTTGTCCAGGCCCTGCGAGCCGCCCCTGACCCTGGACCCATGGATGGAGACCCTGGGCCCTGTAGCCCCTCCATATCCCTACCTGGGCCAGGCCGGGGCCTCCCTGAAACTGAAGCTCAACGAACATCCTGCCTGCAGTGGCTGTCGGAGTGGACACTGGAACCAGACAACTGAGGGCCACTGTGGGGTGCTGGGCTCTCCTGGGCCTGAGGAAAAGGGCTAGCAGGGCCAGCAGAGTGCCAGGCAGGCATTATTACTGGAGGTTGGTGTTCTCAGACTGTGGGATTGATGCCTGATTAGAGAGCCTTCCTCTCAGTATCCCCTGGGCAGAACGGACTCTTCGTGCTAGAACAGCTTTGGACCTCCAAAGTTTTGCCCTAGCAGTGGTGGTGAACCTATGGCCCATGTGCTACAACCCACTGTTTATTATCGTTAGAAGTTCTGAAAGATTCACCATCACTGCCCTAGGGCCTCATCCAATAGAGGCCATTTGGCTGATAGCCTCAGAGCTAGGATCTGGC
Organism: Hystrix cristata; assembly: GCA_004026905.1. Taxonomy (NCBI): domain Eukaryota; kingdom Metazoa; phylum Chordata; class Mammalia; order Rodentia; family Hystricidae; genus Hystrix; species Hystrix cristata. Next base: position 39,837 of record PVJO010007560.1, read on the forward strand.
CAGCATTTGCCCTCAGGTTGGTTCCTTCTAGGCCCGCAGCTGCTGTCTCTGGTGCCCTCCCCACCCAGAGGTCTCCTTACCTGGGGTTTGGCTCCAGGCCCACCCAGTCCTGTGTCCTGAGACACTCCACTTTCCTTTCATCCTATAACTTGCAGCCTGGCCAGATCCTCTCTTGCAGTCCCTCCCTGCCTCCTGCCTGGCCTTGCCTGCCTCTGGCCTTTGCTTTTGCCAGACTCTGCCCTGGGCCCTGCCCTCCTTCACCTGCATTTGGTGCTTGGCCCTGATGCATGTGGGTGTGTGGGGCATCACCAGAAGCCTGTCCCTTCAAATCCAACGTGTGTTGCTTCTGCTATGAGGCTCCTGGGCTCCAGGGCCCTGGCTGCAGCTCCTGCCACAGCAGCACCTCCCTGGCTCCCACATGGCCACACAGTGTCAGACTCTGCCTTTAGGAACACCCTGGCCTTACCTTCTCCATCTCCCACAAAAAACACCACATCCTGACTGCAGCTAGGACGTAGGATTTGGAATAAATGTTCGTGACCAATCCCAAGAGTGACCATGAGTGCAGTGATCTTTGCGCCAGCCCATCCAGCAGGGCCCCCAATGGACCTCAAAGTCCTAGCTGCTGACCAGCCTTCCCCTCAGGCCTCGTGGGTTTGGGGCCTTTGAGGCTGTTGGGGGCAGAAGCCAGGTGGCCCAGGTCCCAGAGGACATCAGTCAAAGGCATCAAGAGTACCCAGCCAATCTCACCTGGGGTCCCTTGTGGGTTTGCTGCATGCACCACAGAGGTTGTGGGGCTGGCTTTCAGAATTAGCTCTGTGAGGGGAGGGTTGTCACTCCTGGACCACCCATCTTAATCCTGGGCAAGGTCCCAGCAGCAACGCTGGGTGGGGGCCAGAGGAGATGCGTTCTGGGGCCCTGGACCAACTAGTTACCTGTGAAAGAGGATATCCCCACTTCAGGCCATCCCCTGTCTGACATCCCCCCACCCCCTTTGGCTATCTTCCCACCCAAGGTGATCTGGTTCATATTCTGCTTCCCCTGGGTCTCAGAAGGACAGCGAGTCAGCCACATGGGCCTGGCTTTCCGCTGGGCACACCGTGGGTACTCATGAGGGATGTCTGTCAAGGGCTCAGGATGCCAAGCACCCCTTTCCAGTAGAAGGAACAGGCCCATACCTCTGCACCTCCTGGGCCAGGCTCAGCTGCTGTCATCCCTGCTGCTGCCACATGGGGTCACTGCTAAGCAGTAGCCTAAGGCTACACGTCCCACTGCTGGTGGACCTTGGATATTTCAAGGTGCTGGGCCACTCGGCAACCTGGTGGCCCCCAGACCTTAGGCAGAGCTATCTCAAAGCATCCCAAAAGGCTGACTAAGCTTCCTTCCTTGTCCCTAAAACTGATCCATGTTGAGGGCTGACCTTGTAACGTCACCAAGGAGAGCAGCTGCTCTCAGTTCCAAATTCAAATTTTCCCACTTTGAAAAAGAAAAAAATACCTCCAACAGCAAGTGGATCCACCTTCAGTATCCCCCATACTGGACCCTGCATCAGCATCCAGTATCACCAGGGTCCGGGAGTTGTAGGTGGCCTGTGGAAGGGGTGGCAGATGGGAAGGTAGACAGGCAGGCAGGCAGGCAACCAAGGGATAGACCCTGCTCCAAGGAAGCCTCCACCTGTGCTCTCCCTGAAAAGCCTGCCAGCCCCTCCTGATCTCAAAGGCCCAAAGAGTCCCTGTGACCACCCACTCACCAAGTCCAGTCCCTGCTCGCATACAAGGCAGGATGCTCCCCTACATCTCAAGGCTCCAGAGCCCCAGTGTAAGCCTACCCAGCCCATCTGCCCCTCACCTCGCTGTAGAGTGGACAAATTCTGGAGCATGTGGAACAATCAGGCAAGGCTTCCTAGAAGAGGGGCTTCCTCAGACAAGGCACTCCAGGCAGGGGACCATGGGAAATGTGTGCAGGGATGCAGAAGACCCTGCCTAACATGCACAGAAACTAGCACTCACCACTGTGTGGCCTCCGGCAACTCACTTAGCCTCTCCGGGCCCCTGTCTCTTCCTACAAAAAAACTAGGTTTACTGCTGCCTAAGGGCTGTGAGTGGGTTTAATAAACCAGTACAGGAGCTTGGGACTGGAGGTGGCTGTCTCAGCAACTGCTCTCTTTCTCTGGTCTTTTACCCAGCCTGGGCTCAGGGCTGACTTGGCAACCAGACTCACAATGGGCAGGCCAGCTTCTACCCTCACCCCAGCCTGCCCCGGGCTCTGGTGGTGAGTGGACAGGCCCCACCCAACACCCTATCCCTGCAGGTCCCTCAATGACCAGAGCTATCTTAAGACCTTATACAGCCAAAGCCTGCCCCAAGGAAGTGCTGGGGCTCAGGGTACTCCTGCCCTCTCTCCTTAGGACTCTCCCCAAAGCCTACCCCCGGACTTGGCCCCCTCTAGACTGGGGCTGCCAGGCCACAAGTCCTTCATCACTGCCCAGTGCAGTTGTAGCACTTGTTATGTCTGCTGTGCTGCCACTGCTCGTGGCCAAGAGACCTTTAGAAGCCCATCCCAAGCTGTATGAGACTTTAAACCATCCAGGGCACCCTGACGGGGTCCTGGACTATGCTCCTGGGCTCTGGAGGGTCCTTTCCAGGGGCCCATGGAGTCTTTATCTGCCATCAGCACTTCTAGGGCCTGGCTCAGCCCAGCTTGCTGGTACCCAAGACCGTGGTGTGCAGCTGGTAGCTACATGGTTATAGCACAGGAACCTGAGGCCCTGGATCCCTGAGAGCTATAGGTGGGTAGCAGGCCAAGGGTGAGACCACAGTTCAGGGCCAGGCTAAGGCAATCATGCCTACCCACCTTGGCCCAGGAGAAGCTTCTTCAGGCACCATCAGCAGCAAGTAGGGAAGTCCCTCCTGCAATCTTGCCTCCTGCCCTGGCCCCTAGGAATCCTGCCCAGCAGAGAGTCCCACCCTGTGCCCCAGGACTGACATGGCTGCAGCTCTCAGGGGCTTGAGCAGGGCCATCAGCTGGGACAGGGTCAGGTGCGGCTGAGCTCTCCAAATCATAAGTCCCTGCATTCTCACTCTGCTCCATGCCCACTAGCCTGTGCCCACACCTGCCCAGCCCTGTATCTATTCCCACAGAAGGTCAACTAGCTACCATATTGATCTATGAGTGCCTTATGTTGGAGACACATGAGCAAACATATGTACAAGCTCCAGGATGCACAGCTCAGGTGACCTGAGATGTACACATAGGTGTACCATGTGCACACAGACACTGGCATCTGTGGCAAAAGTAGGCTCACAGCCCACCTACCCAAAAGGCATAGACACCCAGGGCTGGGGCAGTGCTGGGCAGCAGCCAACCATGAGCTCAGCCTTCCGCCCCCCTGGGGCTGGGAAGTAGGCACTCACTGAGCTGAGCCACTGGGAATGACGAGGCAGCAGCCCAGCCCCAGCCCAGTCCCCTCCCTTTTGACTGTCTGGCAGGTGTCACTGGGGCCCACCAAACAGAGCACTCATGTGCAGAATGCTGAACCAGGCATGGAGGCAAGTGGGACCTGGGTACCCTTGCCCTACACCACCCCATCCCCCAGGTTGATAAGCTCCATGGCATCTACAGCACCTGATCTATAGTTCCCTACATCCACCACATGTGGCCAGGAGCAGCTCTGTCCCCAAGCCCTGGGCAGCACCTCCTCTACACAGACAGTGTTTCTGCTCAGGTGAGGGGCGTGGGCAGGGTGAGCCTGCCAGCTGGACCCCAGAGCTCCTGGCAGCACTTCTGGGCACTGGACATCCCCAGGGAGGAGCCTCTTTTCTGCCCCTGGCATGGGGTGACAACCTCTCCCATCCTCCTCTCAGCTTTGTGGATTCCTGAGTCCAGGGGAGCCCAAAGCTGTTGGACTGTGTTCACTGTGCCCAGAAGAACTGGTAATACACAGCTGGCCAGCAACCCTGGCTGGGTCCCTGTGCCCCAGGATGCAGGTTCCAGTGACAGAGTTATTGTATGAGTTCCAGAGAGGGGACAGGAGCCACCTAGGTTGCTGGGTGAGGGGGCATCTCTCTCTCTTGGGGCCTTCAGGACTCACTGTTTGTAAGAGATGTGTTAATTGGAGACGCTGCTGCAGCATGGGTCCCCAGAGCCCAACCTGAGATAAGAAAAGCCAGGCTTGCAGCTTCCCTCTCCATTCTGACGCTTGTTTGTAGGATTAGTTCCCTCTCAAAGGCAGAGTAGACCCACTGGGGCCCCAGCCAGGGTCAAACGTCCGGTGTGATGCTGGACATCTCCCCTTCTGTGCCCTGAAGCCAGCCTGCGTCACTCCCCCACCTTCCTTTCCTGCTAGTCCTGGACCTACTGCCTGCTGTCACATTGTCTTCCTGCCTGGGGACACCTCAGCCAGGATGACCAGCACTTGCTGCCGATCTACCATAGGCCCCGGAGTCGGTAAGATGACACTTCCCTGCAGAAGGGATGCCCTGGGCCCTCTGGGAGTCTGGCAGGCCCATATGGTAGGGGCGTCTGCTTAGGTGCAGAGGCAGAGGATGCCATCCCAACCTCATGAACCCAAACTACTTGACATGCCCCAAAGAAAGGAGGGAGGAGGGCAGGATCCCCCAGCAGAAAGGGTTGACTGGGTGGTGCAAAGGGGCATTGTGAACACAGCCCTTGTAAGGGCCCTGGGGTCCCAAAAAGAATGAGGCAAGGTCATGGCCAGGAAGAGCCACTGCCTGCCAGGCATGGTAACACACACCTATAATCCCAGCTACTTAGAAAGCTGAGACAGGAAGATTGAGGCCAGCCTGGGCTACATAGTGAGACCTTGTCTCAAAATGAAAAAAGTAAAAAAGGCTGGGTTGTAACTCAGTAGCAGAGCATTTACCTAGCATGTGGGAGGAACTCGGTTCAATCCCTAGTGACACGAAAGTGGGGGGTCGCGGGGGGTTTGCTGACCCAGCCAGAAGGACATAAGAAGACAGCTCTGTGGGGCGGTCCTAACACAGGCAAGCCAGGTCCTTAGGGAGGGAGAGAGTATGGAGCCCAGAGACATCCTACCCAGTCCTGTCCAGAGAAGAACAGGCCTCCAGACCCAGCATCTGAGGCCCTACAGACAGTTACCCTGGCCAGGGTAGCATCTGCCAGGCCCAACCTCCATCCAGAGGCCCTTTCAGGGCTGAAGATTTTGCTAAATGGTCTGCCCAGGACAAGTGAGATAGGGGCTCCCTGGACACAAAGCCCATCTAGTGGACTGGAGTTCCAAGGCCAAAACATAGGCCAGGCCCCCGGTGTTCTGTTAGGAGGCCCTATTGCACCCCACTGCAAAGGTTGAGGGGCTTGGGAGGTGAGAGTTAACCTCCAGCTCAGGGTCTCAGGGCTCAGACTGAGGACAGAGTCACAGCAGGGAGGTCTGGCTGGAGGGAGGAGCTTACACACATGCACACACCAGCACACAAGGGTACACACTGACCCATGCCACACGCAGGCCCTAACTGTGTGCACATGAGCCTGTGTGGCTCCCAGGGTCCCCTCTGGTCTTCCCGTTGGAATCAGTGGCTGTGGTGGAGGTCACAGGCCTACTTGGGACCCAAGGATCCCTACATGGACCCCAGATGACAAAGGGCACCCACAGTCACCCTGACACCAAGCCCTTGTGGCCCACTCTGTTCCAGGTGCCCTGGCAAGCCCTGGCCTTGCCTTCCTCCTGTCCCTCACTGCTCACTGCTCTAGTGCCCAGGCTGAGGGCATCCTCCAGGGAGGGCTGGATGTCAGCTGTGTCGACCCATGGGCCAGGTGAGTGTGGGGGGCCCTCCTGCAAATCCAGTGTTTTCTGTGACTGATTCATGGAAGGAGGAGGAGGAGGGTCCTGATCCCGGGCTAGCCCTTGGAGGCTCCTCAGGGAGGGACCATGTCCAAGGTCTGTATATGAGGCCTTGGCAGGGAGAGCCACTATACCCCAGGCTTCAACCTACAAGAACTTGCCCCAGATGATCCAGCATGTCCAGCTTCAGTTACCGGTCCAGGAGTGGGTCCCCAGGCCATCATCCAGGTTGTTCCCAGGCCAGGCGCATGAGGGGCCTAACCAAATCTACAACCTTGGCCAGGATTACCTGAGTCTCCCCTTGGGGCTCCCAGCCATTGGACCCCAGTTCTGGAGCACGCTCTGGTGGCCTCAAGGCCATTGCTTCTCCCCAGGTCCTCTCATCTCCCTTCTACCCCCAAGCTTGGTTGTTTCTTCTCACTGTCCAAGAGCCTCACATCTCGGCTTAGCCTCTTCCTCTTCTTCCCTAGAAGCTGGTAGTCACCAATGGGCCCATCAGTCAATTAATGAAATGATTAATCAGGAAGGACCAGGTCCCGAGTGGGACCAACCAAGCCCAGGCTAAGGCCATCCAAGACTCCTCTTTGTGAGGAGATGACTCCTTTTTGTGAGGAGACACTATCCCAGTCTCACCCTGAGGAAGGCTTAGAAATGGCCTAGGCCAGTGATGGCAGACCTTTTAGAGCGTTCAGTGACAACAAATAGCCTGCTGTGGCACATGTGACATAGGTTCACCACCACTAGACTAGGCTGTAATCACCCAGCAGGTGCCTCTAGGCCCCTCAGCGGTCCGCAGGGATGGTCAGAGCGTGGGCCTGGAAGCCACTGAAGATGGACACCTAGGCGGGGGCACGTGTAAGCCTCACGGAGTTAAGCGCCAGGCTCCCACAGGCCACTTTGGTAGGGAATGAATGAATGGAGCAGGAGTCTTACATAACAGGCCACTTCTGCCTCTCACTCCCTGGGAAGTGGACAAATCTGCCCTTGCTGGAGCTCCCCCTGACAGTTCTGCAGTCCCTCATGGCCTCCTCCTCCTCCTGCCCAGGGCCAATGCCGCCCTCCTGCAAGATTTCTGGTGCCCACCAGCTGGCCAGCTGCCACGAGAGCAGCTCTCTGCCCTGCTCAGAAGCCTGGCATCACGGCATGTCCCACTCCAAGCATGGCAGGTAAGCACTGTGGAAGGAGGTGCAAAGGGGAAGCCAGGCCTTAGAGGGAACCAGGTGGGGGACGTGGGGTATGCAGATACTCTGAGCAGAGGGCCAGCTCAATCTGCCAGGTTCAACACCACTAGGACATGCTCTGCAGTGGCCGCACCAGGACAGGAAGTTTGGCCCTTCTAAGTGGCAGCTGCTAAGTGGGCTCTTCCTCCTGGGGGCAGCTTTGTGGTGTAGCCCACGCTGGCCACTTCAGCCACTTTGTCTGAAGTGGTTTCTGCCTCTTGTTCCTGATAAGGATGAAATTTATCCGCCTCCCCTCTGCAGCCTCCTGGTGTGCAATGCCCCTTCCTCCAGGCTTCCAGAACTCATGTCATGGTGGGTTTCCAGGCCAATAATCTCTGCCCCAACTGGGGCTGCAGGGCCCTGAGCTGTGAGGGGGGCCAGCGGAGCCCACTGGGACACTGTGGCAGACTCAGGCATCATCTGCCCTTGAGTTGAAAGGAAGAAGGAAGGAGTGGGCAGGAACTGGGTGTGGTGGCAACACCTGTAGTCCCAGCACTCTGGGAGGCTAAAGCAGGAGGATCATAAGATCAAGCCTAGCCTGGGCAATTTAGCAAGCTCTTATCTCAAGATAAAAAAGGCCCTGAGTTCAATCCCCAGTACTAAAAAAAAAAATTATGACAGATATTAATCCAACTATATTAACAATCACTTTGAGATGCAGGCGTGGTGGCACATCCCTGTAGTCCCAGCACTTAGAAGGCTGAGGCAGAATGATCACCGCAAGTTTGTGGCCAGCCTGGGCTACATAGTGAGTTCAAGGCCATCCTGGTTTACACAGAGAGACTCTGTCTCAAAAACAAACAAACAAAAAACAATCACTTTGAGTGCCAATGGTCTAAGTGCACTAAATAAAAGAGACTGTGAGTGGGTCAAAATATGAAATTCAGGGGGCTGGGGATGTAGCTCAGTGGTAGAGCACTTGCCTAGCAACCACAAGGCCCTGAGTTCGATCCCCAGCAACAGCCCCCCCCCAAAAAAAAATATGAAATTTAACTCTGTTGTCTACAAAAAATACCTACTTAAATGTAACAAAACACATGAATTTTTATTTGTTTGTTTTTTTTTTTTTTTTGTGGTGCCGGGGATCGAACTCAGGCCCTTGTGCTTGCAAGGCAAGCACTCTAATCACTGAGCTAAATCCCCAGCCAAAACACATGAATTTTTAAAAAAGAGAAACAATAAAAAAATTAAAAGTATGAATGGGGGCTGGTGATGTAGCTCTGTGGTAGAGCACTTGCCTAGCACCTGTGAGGCTCTGGGTTAAATTCCAGTTCTGCAGGGGTAGTGGGGGGAGCAGGTATAGCTATGTTAAGCAATTAGGAATGAAATGCAAATTACATAATGATAAAGTAGGCAATTCTCCAAGAAGACATGGTGCTTGCTTCAGCAGCACATATACTCCAAGACATGACAATCCTAACAAGTATGCACCTAACAACAGAGCATGATAATATAAGAGGCAAAAACTGACAGAACTGCAAGGAGAAATAGATGAATCCACTTTTTTTTTTGATGGGAGGGGTGCTGGGGCTTGAACTAAGGGCCTTGTGCAAGCACTCTACCACTTGAGCTAAATCCCCAACAAGATAAATCCACTGTCACAGCTGGAGACTTCCTCAGCCTTCTATCAGGAATGATCAGATCCAGCAGGCAGGACATGGCTGAACTCTGCAACTCCATCAGTCAACTGGGCAGAACTGACATCTATAGATACTTCATCCTATAGTAGAACATACACTCCTCAAATTCACATGACACAGTCACCAAGAGAAACCACATTCTGGGCCGTAAAATACTCCTTAATTTTTTTTTTTTTCCTTAGACAAGGCCTTGCTATGTAGGTCAGGCTGGTCTTGAATTCACTATGTAGCCCAGGCTGGCCACAAATTTGCAGTGATCCACCTGCCTCATCAACTGATAGGTGTGCACCACGTGCCTGGTGGGGTTTTTTGTTTTTGATTTTGTTTTTTTTGGTTTGATTTGGTTTGGTTTGGTTTGTTGTGTGTTTGCTTGCTTTTTGAGACAGTGTTTTGCTAAACTGCCTAGTCCAGACTTGAATTTGCAATCCTCCTGCCTCAGCCTCCCCTAGTGCACAGATTACAGCTGTGCACAACCACACCTGACTCAGAGTTGTTGCTTTCTTAGGCCTTGTTTCTTCCATCTGATTTTTAATTTTTCTATGCTGCACAGAAACTTCTCACACTTGTGCTTCAATTATTGGGGTGAATATCGACAACTTCTGCTGAGGGAGGGGGCTGGGGCCAAACTGGACAGAGAGTGACCTGGTGCCCATGTTGCCCAGCTCAGCTGCTTGGCCAACCTCGCCTCCCAGCTTGGCCTGCAGGATGACTTCGCATTCCACCCACCAGACCTCCTGCTTTTTTACAAGTGAGTCTGCACCCCATGGCTCCCTCAGTCACTCAGGATATCCTCCCCACATGGGCTGAGCTGCCTCTTCCAGGCTCAGGCTCCTCTGATGTCTTCCCACCTGCCTGCAGCCTGAGCCAGGTGGGGGAAGCCAACTGTCGGGCCTTCACCCGCCGTGCAGCCCAGGGAGACACAGAGCTGCTGGCCAACCTGCCTGACCAGAGGGTCGCCCTGCGTCATGTAGCCTTGGCCTGCCTGGTAGGCACCTCAGGTGGGGATCAGACAGCCACACCAGGGAGCCAGGCTTCCTGCTTTAACACTGATCTGCTGTCCCCACAGGGGGGACCCCACTTGCAGCTCAGTGCCTCAGATCTGGGGCTCCTTGGGATCTTGGTATGTGATATGGACCCATCCAGCATTGTGACTGCAGACCCCCATGTGCTACAGAACCTTTTACGCTGCCCCCGGCTGACTGCCTCCCAGCAGGGTGCCCTCAACACCCTCCTGGCCAGTGGGAGGACCCAGCTCGGGTGGGTGAGGCATTGGGTGAGGCTGGGGCCTTCCCTCCTTGAGATGAGGTGGGTGGCAGCCTGGGTTTGGGTTCATGAGATCACCGGTATCCACAGTCCTGCTGACCTCTGACTCTTGACCCCAGCCCTCGACTTCACTCTGACCCTGCAGGCTGTGGGCACAGTGCTGCGCGTCCTCAGCAGGGCAGACCCTATGAACTGTATGGACACTGGCAGGGGACTGAGTGCATCTGAGAACCCACTGGGTGTTCCTCCTCCCCTGCTCAGGGAGGGGCAGGTGCTGCCCCAGACCCTGACCTGACACGGTTCCTTTCCTATGCATCAGGACACCTGGCTCCTGGAACCTGGAGGGGCTGCAGGCCCTGGGGCCCCTGGCCACCTACGTCAGTCCCCGCCTGTGGGAACAAGTACAGGAGGTACAATGGTGATAGAGGGAATGGGGATCAGGATGCATCCAGCTGTCCCGTCCACCAGCCTGTTGAAGTCTGTGGCCACTTTGAGCCCTGAATGTGGGACCTATGGGATGGAAGAGGGGCCATGCTGTTCCATGATATAAAGCCACCAAGCCTTCCCTGCCAGGCTGTGGGCCTGGACTTCTTTCGCAGCATGGTAGCTGCCTGCCGGATGGGGCAACTCAGCCAATGTGATGCCCGGCGCTTTGTCACCAGCTTCCTGGAGTCCAAGGCCAGCTCGGTGTCCTCAAGGCCCAAGCGGGGCACAGGTCAGTATGGCCACTGTGGACTGGGATGCTACATCTCCCCCAGTCTGGACTCCTCATTCCAGCCTGGTTGGAGCTAAGTTCTTGGTTAGGCAACAAGCTTGGGGAGCAAGTCAAGGTCTGATTAAGGTCAGAAGTAAAGATCACGGTCAAAGATGGGGCCCCAAAACCAGGCACAATGGCATATGCCTGTAATCCCAGCACTCTGTGTGGCTGAGGCAGGAGGATAACAAGTTCAAGCCCAGCCTGGGTAATTTAGCAACTTAGCAAGACCCTGTCTCAAAAAATAAAAGGACTGGGGATGTAATTCAGTGTAAAGGTCCTGGGTTCAGTCCACACATACACAAAAAAAGATGGGCTACAACATGGGCTGCAGAGGTCAGCTGACATCCCAGTCATCAGCATGTCTTGCAGGGAGATCCTGCATTCGTGGCAACATCACAGCGGCTACACTACAGGACAACCTCTTCCTGGTGCACTATGACTGTGCTCAGCTAGAGTCCTGCTTGGGCAGCCATGTGCTCAGAGTCAACCTGGACTCCCTGCTGCAGCACCCACTGCCTTCTGAGTGCCAGCGTGTTGTCAAGGCCAAGCTCACTCAGGTGTGTGGTAGGCAGGGCAGGCGGGTCTGGCAGGGCATGGAACAGCCACTGACGCCACCACTGGCCCCAGATCTACCCACATGGTGTCCCTGAAGACCAGCTGCATCGCATCACCTCGCTGGTCTACCTCTACTCCCAAGCTGAGATAGGCCAATGGAATATCACATCCGGGGACACAGTGGCAGCCCTGCTGGCCTCGGACGTGGCCCTGGAGAACCAGACAGAGGTGAGGCCTGGGAGAGTCTAGTCAGCCCAGCCCACAGACCCCAACCCTACAAGCCCCAGCTCTGCCAGTCCTGGTTCCTCGGCCCTGCTGACCCTGACCCCCTGACCTTGGCCCCACTGACCCCAGCCTGCTGACCATAGCCCCACCCCCAGGCAGTCCTACAGAGGTTCCTGGACCACAATGGCATGGTCACCGGCGCCCTGCTGGTGGCCATTGGGGGTTCCCGTCTCTGCTGGATGAGCCCCAGGCAGATCCAGACTATCCGGTCCTCGGAGTTCCGGTGAGCTGCCCAGCCAGCCAGCCATTGGCAAGGGTCACAAGGGGAAACGAAGGCTCAGGAGGGAAATCTGGTCTGGGCCAGGCCATTGGAGGAGTATGGTCTCTAAGGTCCACCATAACAAAGTACTACAGACTGAGTGTCTTAAAATGAGAAATTAATTCTCTAGAACTGGAGACTAGAAATGCAAAGCCAAGGGAACAGCAGAGCCAGACCCTCACCCTGCAGAGAGGGTCTTTCTTCCTCTCAGCTCCAGCGTTGCCCATGGGCCTTGGTGTTCCCTGGCCTAAACATGTATCCCTGCAGACCCCACCTCATCTTTGGTGGCCCCTTCCTGACTCAGTCAAAATTCCCCTGTTCTCCTAAGGAAGGCAGGCACTGGATTTAGAGCCAGCCTAATCCAATCTGACTTCATCTTTTAATCTGATTTCATCCACAAACACCCTATTTCCAAATAAGATCACATTCTGAGGTTCCAGGTGAACACAAGTTTTGGGGGGACACTGTATAACGCAGTACAGAGGGCAAGAGGAAAGCTATGGCTTGGGGAAAGCAGGCCATGCCCAGCAGCGTGGAGGTCACAGGGCTCCAGCCTGCTCATCAACACCACCCACCCCCCAAGGCTGGCCGGGGCCCCGGACCTCTCCTCCTGCCCTCAGAGCCGGAAGAATGTGCTCTTTGCCAAGGCCCGAGAGGCCTTCAGCAACGCCAGCACCACAGCCGCCTACTACCGCCTCATGCGCCCATACCTTGGTGAGACCCTGCCCTGCATGCAGCACCTCTCCCCAAGAGCATCCAACCCTCATCCCTCACCCACTGCTCCCCAACCAGGCGGCGCCCCCGTGGAGGAGCTGCAGCACCTGGTCCAGGCCAACATCTCCATGGACATTGACACCTTCACTAACCTCAATCCCCACGTGCTGCAGGTGGGGCCTGGGCATCTGGCGGGTGGTGGGAGCTAGGGCAGGTCCTGGGTACCAGGCCTGCATGCCCTACAGTCAGAGCAGTGCAACCACTGTGGGTCTCTGTCACTCCTCCAGGCTGGCCCTGTCCCCCACCCCCGCCCCATCCACACTGGTGCTCAGTCCTGGGGGACACACTGATCTCAAAGGATTCTCCCTTGGACCCCTACACACAGCCCCCTGGCTTCCCTCACAGAGTCTGAGCATTGGCAATGTGACCACACTGCTGGGCCAGAATGTAGGGGACCTGCAGAAGGCCCGCAGCCACCCAACCGTCATCACCTGGCTGCGCAGCCTCAACAGGTCAGCCCTGGGTGAGCTGGGCCTGGACAACAACCTTGCCAGCCCCACCACTGCCCAAACAACCAAAAGATTCCCCAGCACTACTCGGCCAGCATCCCATCTAACCGCCTCCTCCAGCCAGCCATGGAACATCGATGCAGCCCCCATCTCAGGTACAGCCCATGTCCCTTGCTGCACACTGCAGACCCCTGGTTGTTGCCCTTTCTCATCTCGCACCTATTCTTTCATCTGCCTCCTGGGTGACCCCTGGGCGACGTAAGTGTCACCCTTCATTGTTTGCTGAACCATTTAGGGGAAAAAGTATCTCTTCCAACCCCACCAAGCAGCAGAAAGTGGGGCTGGGAGAAGCTCTTCAATCCCTGCTGAGCATGGAAGAGCTTCCATAGATGGGGGTCCTCACTAGTCCTCACTGGTCCTCCCCACCCCAGAGGAGGGGCTCTGGCCAGGACTGAGGGGCCCTTTCCATCCCCTATAGGCAGCCCACCGGTCTACCTGGCATACCTGCCCCTCTCAGTGGCCCTGCCCTCCAGCCTCCTGTGGCTGCTATTGCTTGGGCACCTCCAGGCCCAATCCGGGCTGAGCATGCAGCACCAGAACCCTGGCCACTGCAGACAGCACACACAGGGTTACCAGGCTCATGAGTATCACATACAGGACAAACGGAGCTACTAGAAGGAGCTGGATCCCTGCCCAGCCAAGGTGCCGCCCTGGGCCCAGGAGACCTGTGGTGTCCCTGTCCTAGGAGGTCGACAGGGCTGGTCGCACACACCCCAAGTCCCAGGACCTATATCTGTAAGGAGCTGGGACCTGCCTAGCCACAGGCCCAGGCTGGCAGCAGGGACAAGGCCAGGCCCTCTCCAGGATGACTGGAACCAGGAAGAGCTTTGATCTCACTGCCCTTGAGGGTGGATCTGAATAAAGTGTAAAGCTATCTGCTGCCTGTGTCTTTCCTAGGGGACTAGCAGGGGCACCTCCTCCAGGTACCATGTCTTTCCTAGGGGACTAGAAGAGACCCTCCTCCAGGCACCCTTCAGGCTGGAGGCTTGGGAACGAGAGTGCAGCCACCTTGGGGAAAATAGCAAGCCCATCAGTAAGGCCTCAGATAGCCCTCACCGCCCTGAAGGCTCAGGCTGCCTTCCAGACAGCGGGAGGGCTGATCTCAGAGATCCTTGTTCGCAGGCCACAGGAAACCCCAAAGTCATCCCGACCTGGTCCTGGGAAGAGCACAGGGCTTGTCTGCAGGGGAATGGGCCACCATTTATTGAGCTCAAGTGCTCTCAGGCCAGATAGTGATCACCTGTACCTGTTCCCACCAGGTGGGGTTCCACAATGGGCAGGGGCCAGGGGCGCTGGGAATGGTAGCCTCAGTTCAGAGTCCCAACCATGAGCAGAGCCGGGGTCAATGCCAGCACAAGTCCAGAAGCAAGGAGGGGCGTCACTCTAGAGAAGGCCTCTGCACGGAGAGGGGGTAACTCAGACCCTCCCTCCTCCATGTGCACCAACTCCGCCCCCAGGATGCCCCAGCCCACCTCGGGAGTTGAGGTCCAGGATCATGTAGCCATTGGGGATACCACCACGGAGCCCCAACCCCAGCATATCCAGGTCTTCCTGCTGCTGCTGGACAATCCATTCCTTCACAGGGCTGTTCCTCTCCTCTGCCTTCAGGCCTGCCACATGTGGTCCCAGAAGGTTTTGCACCTCAGCCACAGTCAGCTGCTGCCAGAGCACCAGGCAATCATTAGGGCCTCCAACCTGCCCAGGATTTGGGGGCTCCACAGTGCACAGAGCACCCATACCTCCTGGGCACATAGATGCCTGCCTGGATCCCCCCAAACTTGAGGGCTTGGCCAGCTGGCCCTGGCTCAAAGGTCGCCCGATCCAAGGCTCGTACCTATCGTAAGACCCCAGCTCCTTGAGGCTTCACCTCTCTTACCTCCACAGCCTTGACTGGCAGCTTCTTGAATGTGGCCATGTCCATGCTCACATTCTGGTGGCTAAGGGCCTGCAGGTCCTCTATGGAGATCCCACCTGTCCCGGGAGAAAGAACCCCAAGCTCCAGACCTCACAACAGACCCTAGTCTTACCCTCTGATCACAGCTACAGGAAGACCACCTTCATGTGTGTGTGTGTATGTGTGTGTGCGTGTGTGCATGTGTGTGCGTTGTACTGGACATTGAACCCAAGAGTGTTCTACCACTGAGCTACATCCCCAGCCCTTTTATTTTATTTTGAGACAGTTCTTGCTAAGGCACTAAGTTGCCCAGGCTGGGCTTGAACTTTCAATCTTCCTCCTCCCTCAGTCTCCCAGAGTGCTGGGATTACAAGCACGTGCCACTGCACGTGGCTGAAACCCACCTACCTACTTTACAGCAATTCCCTTCCTCCTGAGGAATTCCCAGTCTGACTTTGCCTGGCCACCACCTGACCCCTTAGTAGGAGAGGGCCAGATCTCTAGCAGGGCTAGAATCCACAGCTTGTCACATGTCTTAAGGGGCAGGGGATGGGCTGCCCTGTGGCACTGGCCTATGAGGGATATCTTGGCACCCCTTACTATCCCCACTTGGCTAAGTGCACCCTAGCTCACCCAGAAAGGGCCAGATCCTCCTGAAGTACTCTGACCCACTCACATTCTTGAATGCCAAGTGGGCCTTGGGATAGAGGATGGCCAGCTGCTTCAAACTGCATGAGTCCAGGTCCTGAGTCCTGGTCACCCTGGTGGCAGTGTAAAGCGGGCAGTAAGTAGGGGATGGGGTGTGCCCACCCTGCCCGGCCAAGCCCCCCACGACTCACTGTAGGACACTGGCAGGCACAGAGCCCAGCAGCTCAGGGCTGAGAGCACACAGGTAGGTGGGATGAAAGCCAGTCAGGGCATCCAGAGCGTCCTTGTCCAGCTGGCCTCTCCCCAGCAGGTATCGGGCAACCAGGGTTACCACCTGTGGAAGGAGGCCATTCAGCTGCCCTGGGGAAGAGAGCAATGTACCCCTGCCAGCCCCAGCTGCACACCCTCATGCCATAGACACTTGCACCAGGCAGGTGGCCACCTTAGTGTCCATATTTGGCCTTTTGCTGACTTTGAGCAGAGCTTTCAATGTGTCCAGGGAGGTCACATTCCACTTCTGAATGTCCTCAGGTGTCATGAGGTAGAAGAAGTGGCCCAGGCTCAGGATCAGGGACTCAGGGTAGCCTTGTGGGTAGGTCTGTGGGGGAAGTGACCGTAAGGATCAGAGTCCCTTCCTAGTGCCTGGGGGAGTCCTGGACACAGCAGGGAGGCAGAAGACCACAGCAGGAGCTACCTCATCCAGCTTGTGCTTAAAGATGTCGAGCTGCTGGTAGGTGAAGGGAATGGCATTCACTTGGTCCATCTGTGTGGCCAGCAGGGCACCATCCACACAGGCCTCCAGTTCCCAGTCCTCATAGAAGAAGAGGTCTTCATTCACCACCTGGGGCTTCCGCCCCGGGGGACAGGCTTTCTCTGCAGGACAGGCAGGGGTCAAGGGCCAGCCTGCTCCTTTCAACCACTCCTTCCTCTCATAAATGCCACAAGACCTTGGGCCTCAGTTTACCCATTAGAAAATGGCAGGGGGGTTTCTGTCCACTCTGAAGTTATGATTGAACCAATTGAAGAGCCAGGAAGGGTTGCAGGTAGGGGCAGGTGAGACCCTACAATGCCAGACCCCAGCCTGGTGTCCTGCCCCAGCCTGACACTCAACCAGCAGGGTATAGGGCTCACCTTCTGGGCTCCGCTTGAGCCTCATGAGGATAGTGGTCAGCTCAGGCAATAGCCCAGGTAGATCCTGGGAGGTACGATGCAGCCAGGCAGCTGTGACCCCCTGAGGACAGGATAGGGTGTCTCAGCTACACAGGTCCAGCAGCTCTGTAGGCATACTGGGGCCAGGGTCTCACCTTGGGGATGGTACGGATGATGGACTGGTCCAGCACAGCCAGCAGGTTCTGCAGGGCATCCAGTGTGGAGACTGACCATCTTGATGGGGGACTGTCCAGATACAGGGGCTTGGCTCAAGGACCGCCCCCCCAGTCCAGCCTCAGAGAAGGCAGAGGGTAGAGCCAGAGTTGGGTACCTCCCCTGAAGAGATGCTGTGAAGGGGACCCTGGTGGGCACAAATAGGGTGCAGGAGGGAATAGTAGACCCTGAGAGGCCCAGGGCAGATGAGGCTGTCCTCAGACATGGCTGTCCACGAATCACCAACCCGAGTACCCTTCCAGGTCCCAGACACTCCTTCTCACCCATAGGGGGCTCCTCCACCCTGCAGAGCTGCCCTGGCCGCCTCCTGCTGGTCCTGGTCCAGGGGCCCCGGGCAGGCTGCCAACCGCGGGAGGACGACTGCCGCAGAGTTGGCAACGAAGTGCCCAGGCAGGTCACAAACTAGCCCTCCCAGGGCCTGCACGTTGTCCTCACTCACCAGGGATCCCTGCACACCCTGCATAGGCAGTGGGCCTCAGCACCTCTGGGGAACCACCAAGCCCCCTCCTCACTGCCTTGCCCCAGGCCCCATCCACTACCTGGCAGGCCAGAGCTGCAAGCAGCAGCTGCTGCCTCTCGAGAGCCCCTTGTGGGAGCACGTCCACATTGGCCTTGGCGATGCCAGAGAGGAAGCGAGCGCAGGCCTGGGGCCCCGTGAACAATTCCGAGCTGCAAAGGGAGGGCCAGCCATGCAGACTACTGCATACCCCTATCTAAGGGCTGGCCCAGTTGAACCACCGAGCCCCTGTGCTTTGAGGTTGGGGAGAGGAGTGCAGTCAAGCCTGAAGAGGGTCCCTACTTGAAGAAGGGTAACATATCCAGCGGAAAAGTGTCCAGGTTCTTGGGGACGAGGTGCTTGGAGAGATGAAGTGCCAGACAGTGCAGCTGCCGGGAAACCAGAAATTCAGTTTGGAAAGATGGGCCAGGGGCCCCTGGATGATCCTACCCCATGCTGCCCACGCTGGTCCCACACTCTGCTCACATGGAACTGTTGCCCTGAGAGCTGTCCCACTGGGGCACCTGGCACACAGGGGCTGGCCAGCAGCCCTCTCCCCGCCCGAGGCTCACCCACCCCACATACCATTGTAGGCCATGTTTGGGGGACAGAGCTGCCAGAGTTGGCCCTGGTGCTCTGGAAGGGGACAGCTAGGTCATCTCAGATTTGTTCCCAGAGAACTAGACCCAAAAGGGGATGGGCGCCTTCATGGTCAGTTCAGTGGCTGAGGAGCTCTGGGAGGAGCCACAGCCAGGGAGAAACTCTAGGCAGTGGTATAGTAGCCCCGAGGCCACCAATTCCTCAGCCTCCCCTGCCTGTCTAAGGACTGACCTGATCCACCCGGAGTGTGACATTCTTCTGCTTTATGGCCATGGCCAGCTCCTGGATGCGCTCAGTGCTCATGCCAGACATCTCCGTACAGGTGAAGTCTTGGAGGAGGCTGGGGTCAAAGCTGGAGGCAGGCCTGGGGTATGGCTAGGGCTGCCCTGCCCCCACATCACCCCCACAGTGGATCCTATACACACCCTAGAGGGCGAATTGTCACCGTCCCCTGGAGAGGCAAGCCCCCCCCCTTTTTTTTTTCTAAATTAGGAGAGGCGATCCCTTCCCCAATCCCAATCCTAGACAAGCAGAGAGGACATGGAGGGACATAGGCTCAGGAAGTTGAACACTGAGACTTGGCCACAACTCAAGGGGGACATGGAGTCCTACACTTACCTGGCAAAGTCACTCTTCTTGGCCAAAACTGGATTGAGGAGTATGGCTGCCTAGGGTACAGGGCCTGGATGATGGCTCCCCAGGCAGGAGCTTTTCAGGCCCAACTTCTCCCTGAACTCAGCTCCCCAATGGGACCATGTCTTGGGCCTATGGTTTGAATGCTTCCTGATGCAGCCCCTCCAGGCAAGTGGGTACCTCTGATTTGTGCAAGTCTCCCACCCCCAGGCAAAGCTGAGACCTCCACCAGGACCAGAGGAGGCCTTCCCATTCCCCCGAGGACCTCACCTGCTGGGTTGTAACTGTCTGGGCCCTCAGAGGCTGCACCCACCCTGCAGAGTAGAGAACATAGAGTAGAGAGGAGGACCAGGGTTTCTGGGGTGTGCCAGACCTTGAGGAAGGAAAAGGTGAAGGCAACCCTCTGCCTGGCCCAGCCCTGTGCATACCCTGCAAGGTGTGGGACCCCATGCCATCCTCGTCCGTGTGACTGGGAACGATCTGAGTGCACCCCACTGTGCTCAGTCTCCCAATTCTGCTGGAATTGGGCCTTCTGCCCACAGCAGAAGTGAAGGCCTTGGGAGCCAGGAGCCTCTCCCCAGGGCCTGACCTGCTAAGGGGCTTGGGTTGCATTTCCTTTAGTCCCACACCATGCAGCAGCCTGCTGTGAACTCACCCAAGCTGAGGAACAGCAGAAGGCTGCTGTGGATAAGTGTCCTGCAGGACCTCAGAGTGGGTTGAGCTGTTGACAAGGCCATGGTCTGTGGAGAACAATGACTCTGATGCTGCCAGGTCCTCCTTGCCTTCACACCCAGCACTGTCCCAAACAGTGAGGGGCCTTTGGGATCAGGGAGCTCTAGTCAAACCTTCTCCATGGGCACTTGAAGCAGCATCTGGCTATTTGCCCGGCTCTGCAGACTGCCCAGCTCCACCCCTCTGGAAGCCGCCCTTTGCCGGGGGGGGGGGGGTCTGAGCCAGTCCAGCCCCCGCCCTGAGCCCTGGGGCAGACAGCAGCACCCATCATCTCTGCTCCCAGGGCAGGGCAGGGCAGTGCAGGGCAGGGTTACTGCTAAGGGGCAGGGCTGCTTCCCACTCAGATTGCCCTTGGTTTCCCCATTTGAGCAGAGGGATTGAGCAGCTTGGGTTGGGGTTGTATTGCTTGGCCCCCTCCCCTCCTGATGCCCTCCACTGTAGGTACCCGAGGGGGTGAAAGGCAATGCCCTCTACCAACTCCATGTGGCACGTGGCTTCTCTGACCCTACTTTCAGGTGCAGACGTGGGTGTACCAGTGGGCAGCCTAGAGGATCCCCAGAGTAAAGCTGTGGGACCTGTGGCCAGCAGGGATTGGGGCCACTCTCTGGACAAGTACCATCCTCTTTGGGTGAGGGTAGGGTCTACAGGACCAAACCACCCTCTAGGAGGCCTCTGCCCTACCCTTGTAAACCCTGCCCAGCTGTACCCACCACGGCTCAGACATAAGGGGCTCTCCTACACCCATGCTTCAGCCATCTGTCCCCTGGGCTGAGCTGCCTGGGGCAGTCTGGTGATGGGATTTCCGGGTGACATACACGCAGATGCCACCCCAGAAAGTAGGGAAGCTCCTGTGGCCGCAACACCCTGGCAGAAAGCCAGGCCCCCAGCCAGAGAACAGGAGGTGAGGTTGGCATGGACAGGCAAGAAGTGCCCGCCATGTTTCCCTCAGAAGCAGGACACGGTCTCTACCTGTGTGGCCCAGGGACCCCCAGCACCCACACACCCAGGAAGGCTGCAGCTCCCTCTCCCAAGCCCACCGCAGGTAGGGTCCAGAGCACAGCTGGGTTCAGGTGAAGTCTGTTTCAGCTCAGTCTGGAATACAGAAACTTACATGTAAAATGGGGCGATATCTCAGGTGTCCTGTCCAGAGTTATTTCTGAAAACATCAGTTTCATGGTCTTAGTGGGGCAGCCCAAGACAGGTGTCAAGATAGTCCCATCCTTTATCCTGTGTTCTCTAGGAACGGTGTCCATCCAGACCCCACTGCTCATTAACCATCTGTGTACTTACTGAGCACCTACTGTATGCTGGGCCCTGTCATGGGAACAATTCCCCAGGTGGGTCGGGGGCTTGAGAAGAGCATAGGCCCCTTGAAGTGAAGTGGCTCGGTCTGTAGGACAGTGGCCAGTTCCCAGATGGGCAGGTGGGAGGCTTCAGGACACTGCCTGACTCAACTGCCCCCACCTCCCCAGTCTCTAGCCCAGCCAGATCCAAGGTCTGGCCATCAAGTGGAGGAAAATGAAGCCAGACCACATTCCTTGCTGAGGTCACACCTCAGTGAGGATAGGTGGGAAGAATGTAGTTTATGGACAGGACTTCAGCTCCTGCCCTCAGCACAGAGATGCTGTGTGGCTGGCCAGGGCCACACAGGGGCTGAGGGCAGAAATGATTCCTGAAGACAGCAGGGAAGGAGGGTCCTTGCTGCTCCCCCTTGTGCAGCAGGGAGCAGGAAGGGACCCCCAGGCTGTGCAGAGAGTTGCTGAGCCCTCCCCTGGCAGGTTCCAGTACCAGCCTGGGCCCTATCCTTACTCCCACCCAGGGCAGCTGGGTTAAGGTGCCAGGCAGTGCTGGTGTGGGCGTCTGCCACACCTCTCTAGCATACCCATTCCCACGCATGCGCATATACATGGGCACATGTGTTACGTGGGCCCTGTTCCCCACCTCATATTAACCAGGCCATAGATAGCCCCTCATGGGCCTGCACACTGAGTTTAGTCTCAGGAAATGTGGACTCCCCAATCCCCCAGCTATATCTGTCCCAGAATGGCCAGCTGCCCCACTCCAACAGACATGGGGCTTACAGTGAGCCATCCATCGGATGCTCCTTTATCTGCTGCCTAGTTGTTCACTGTGACTAGGGGCTCCTCACATGGGCAAATGCCCTGTGGCTCTTGTCTGACTTTCACTTTAGGATCCCTTAAGTCCTTCAGCCCTGTCACCTTGCAAAGCTGACCTGGGGCACCCACTGGTTCTCCCAGTGCAAGAGACAGATTCAACACCACCAAGGAAACAGGGGTAGGGAATTTCCTGGGTCGCAGATTCTGGGTGGGAGGGCAGGTCACAGGAGGCAGGAAGAGTTAGGCAGAGTGGGAAGTATGTGTGGGAACAGGGTGTGGGTCACTGAGTTCTTGGCAAGTGCCAGATGATCTTTTTAAAGAATCCTGGGAAAATGGAGCCTTGTCAGGCAGGAGGCGTGTCTGGAATGGACCACCTGGGAAGGCATCCCGGTGCCCATCACAGCCCCAGGCTCCTGAGGTCCAAGCGGCCCCTTTCCAGGCTCTAGGCCAGCCCTGCAGCTAGAGTTGCTGGCCAACCAGGGTGATGGAAGAGCCTGAGCCTACCCAGTCTGTTTTCTCACCTGGGAAGTGGGGTTATAGAAACACCAGGCTGTCAAGAGGAGCTGAGGGGGCTTGACCTCTGCAGCCAGGGGGAGAGGCAGCTACTCATGCAGCAGGAATGTGTGGGTGGAGACATTTAGGAGGAGCAGTAGACAGGGGCAGGAGTGGGCCCAGGCCTGGGCTGCCTGGGGGAGGAGAGCTGCCATGGTCCTCATCTTTGTAGACATGGAGAAAGCCATAGGCCCAGGCTCCCTCCATTTCTCAGGTGGTAAAACTGAGGAAGCAGAGTGCCCTAAGTCACAGGGCAAAGTAAGGATGTGGTCTTCTGCCTGAACCATGGTGGGCTCTGCAAGCCACAGGATCTGGGTGGTAGCCACACAGCCAGCCATGGCCCCCAGGAGCACAGGCCATGGGGGAGGGTGTTTCTTCAGACAGGCTCCCAACTCAAGGCAGTATGGTGTGGACATCGCCATGGCTCTGAAATGAGGAGGCAAGGGGTGATGGAGGTGACTCAAAATGTGGTCCAGGACCAGGCCACCACCACAGTCCACCTCCGTGGGCCAGGCTATCTACAATAGAGCCATACACCCTTGCTGGCTAGAAACCCAGAGGTGAGGTGGGGCTGCTGTCCAAGGCATAGTTGCCCTTCCTGGATTTAGACCACGGCCTGGGTGGGGCAACTTGAAGCCAAAAGTCCTCGCTTTCCCTCCAGCCCCTGTAATAATATATGACCATAAATTCCCAATGTGGAACCTGTCACTGCTTCCAGTACATGCAAAAGGGGCTGGGGAGCAGTTCAGTGTTAGAGCATACTCATCACGCATGAAGCCCTGCTTCTACCCCCAACACCAAAAGCAAAATACTAAAAA
The DNA here is from genome assembly GCA_004026905.1 of Hystrix cristata. Taxonomy (NCBI): domain Eukaryota; kingdom Metazoa; phylum Chordata; class Mammalia; order Rodentia; family Hystricidae; genus Hystrix; species Hystrix cristata. The sequence continues at coordinate 62,790 of PVJO010007560.1, forward strand.
ATGTGCAAGAGCTTCTGTTTGCTGAGCTGATTACACAAAGCACTGTCTCTGACCCTATTCATGACTAGGTTTTCTGGTATATGAGCCAACCCTAAGTAACAGAGAACTCTGCCAGGTACAGGAATCAATTTACAGCCTAGGACTGCAGCAAGTTCAAAGCTGGTCTGGGCTACATAGTGAGATCAAAGAGCTCAAGGCCAGCCTGAACTATGTAGCAAGACTCTGTCTCCAAAACAAAATGAAAGAATCAACTTACAAAAGTCAAAGGAGAATTCTTTTGTTGTGTTTTGTTTTGTTTTGTTTTTTGAGATAGGGTCTCTCTATGTAGTTCAGGTTGGCCTTGAACTCAAGGTGATCCTCCTGCCTCAGCCTCCTGAATGCTGGGATTACAGGCATGTGCCACCATGGCTGGCACTCAGAGAATTTTTTAAAAATCCCTTCCAAAATTGAAAAATGCTGGGGGTTGAGGATTTAGCTCAGTGGTAGAGCACTTGCCTAGCAAGCCCAAGGCCCTGAGTTCAATCCCCAGCACCCTCTCCCCCCCCAAAAAAAAAAGAAAGAAAAAGAAAAACGCTGGTCAAATTATGTGTAACAAGATGGGAAATGAATGTCCATTCTTTTTGTCGTAGAATTCAAAATATAACAATTGAATAACAAGTGTGGTAACATATGCCCATCATCCAAGCTACTCGAGAGGCTGAAGCAGGACAACTATAAATTGGAGGCCAGCCTGAAAACAGCAAGACTATGTCTCAAAATAAAAAGAAATAAAAGGGGCTAGAGGTGTGGCTCACTGGTAGAGTGCTCCTGGGTTCTATCCCTGGTACCATACATACAAATGCAAACTGAGTACAAATTTTGTAACATATAGTAGTCCTGTTCATGAGAAGAATAAAATAATTTGGAGGATAACATTTAGCCTAATTGAGGTTTAAGGTTATTGTTACGTGCGATCAAAATCAGTTACAGATGCCAGGCGTGGTGGCACACGCCTGTAATCACAACACTCGGTGGGGCTGAAGCAGAAGGATCACTGTGAATTCTAGGCCAGTCTGAGCTACATAGCAAGTTCAAGGCCAGCCTGCACTACATAGCGAGGCCCTGTCTCGGGAAAAAAAAATAATCAGTTACAAACATTTGACTTGTCAGGGCTGATCTGGGTGAGAGCTAGTGTACCTTGTCACCTGGAAGGCACCTGAGCACTGCTGGACCCTTGCTGATACCAGCAGATCACCACATGGCAGTCTAGTCTAGTCTAGCTCCTCCATCATATAGGTGAATAGATTTTGGAATGTGAAAATGTCCTTTGTATTTTCATCAACGAATTATAGTTTGAATTTAGAAGATACACCCACTAAACTGGGTGTGGTGGTGTATACCCACAGTCCCAGCTATTGGAGCCTGAGGCAGGAGGATCCCTTTAGCTCCGGACTTTAAGCCTAACTGGACAACACAGTGAGACCTTGTCTTTTAAAACAAAACACAACAAAACAAAAGTCAAGTGTAGTGGCACACACCTGTAATCCTAGCACTCTGGGTAGTTGAGGCAGGAGGATAACAAGTTTGAGCCTAGCCCAGGCAACTTAGTGAAATTATCAAAACCCTGTTTCAAAAAACTAAAAAATAAAAAAGGACCTGGGATGTAGCTCAGTGTGAAGGCCCTGAGTTCAATCCCCAGTGCTGGAATGAATGAATGAATAAATAAACAAACAAACAAATAAATAAATAAATAAATGCTGGGCATGGTGGCACACACCTGTAATCCCAGCACGTGGAAGGCCAAGGCAGGAGGAATGCCTCAAATTTGAGACCAACATGGGCTACATAGTGAGTTCAAGGCCAGCCTGCACTACAAAGCAAGACCCTGTCTCAAAAAAAAAAAAAGAAAAAAAAAATTCACTCCTAGTTTTAACTTTGCACAGGAAGTACATAAAGCACACTGTTATTCCAACAGTATTAATTGTTGAAGTGATAATACAGAACACACTTCGCATGTAAGTACTGTGTCCCCTGTCATTTGAGGTTGAGTTCATTAAGAAACATCAGGTTTGAAGCAGAAACTGAATTCCAAGGGGTGGAGGATTTAGCTCAGTGGTAGAGTACTTGCCTAGCAAGCGTGAAGCCCTGAGTTCAATCCCCAGCACCAAAAAAAAAAAAAAAAAAAAAAAAAAAAAACCAGGCAGGGGCAGCCAGCCTCTCCCACAGCACACCTGTGCCATTGTTACACTACACCAAAGAAGGGCAGGTCTCATAGTCAGTGGCTACTTCTGACAAAACCCTCAGAACTGACAACAGCTAAGTACACAGTTGACTCAGAGCTTGGTGAATGTGTCCTTCTGAGCTGTTCCTCGCATATTTTTACCACCATCAGCTGTAACACGTACTAGCAGATTCCTTGCAGGTTCTACCGCATCAGTTTTCTTGACCTTGAAAATGTTCTTACCTCTGTCATAGTTCCACACTGACAGTGAGATCCCGCGGCTTCCCAACTCAAACCCTTAAGGCATTGACTCCATGCAGACATGAGCTGCAGATCCCAGCGTTGTCTGTCCACTCAGCAGGAACCAAGTAAAAGGGCTTCAATCATCTGCCATGTTTTTTAATTGACCATTGATCTTGCTCCCTACATTTTTATGTCTCAGAATAACTGTTCTTACCAAAAGGCTGATACCAAAGGGTTATTTTCTCTGGACATTCTTCTTCAACTGCTGCATTCTAACATGATTTCACTAAGTCGCCATCAAGAGATGGCTTCCTTGAGCAGAGCATGGTGGCAAACACCTGTAATCCCAGCACTAGGGAGGCTGAGGCAGGAAAATCACCACAAGTTCAAGGCCAACCTAGGCGAGATAGTTCAAGGACAAGGGGTGGGGGTTTAGTTCAAGTAGTAGAGTGCTTGCCTAGCAACCACAAGGCCATGAATTCGATCCCCAGCAACCCCTGAAAAAAAAAATGGCTGTCTTGCTTGGCTAACAAATGAGTCACTCAAAAACTTCATTGGAAAAAAAAAAAAAACTTCATTAGGTTACTACTTTTTTTTTTCAAGATATACTCCTGTAATGAAATATTTATTTCATTTTGTGTTCTCCAATTTTTCTGGCCAGAGATTTCCTGTGAGCTGGGAACCTGCCCTGCAAAGAGTGCCACCCAGATGCAGTGTCATGGGATCATAGACCACATGCTTGTCCATCTAATATTTATCCGTCCTTTCACAATAATGGGGATCAAAGCCAGGGCCTTGGGGCTGGGGATTTAGCTCAGTGGTTAAAGTTCTTGCTTTGCAAGTGCAAGGCCCTGAGTTTGATTCCCAGCACCAAAAAAAAAAAAAAAAGTAGAAAACATAACAAAGATGGCCTTAGAAATTAATGAAATGAAAAACAAATAGTAAAGACATTTAACAAAATGAAAGGCCAGTTATTTGAAAACATCAACATAATTAATAACACTGAATTGAACAATCTCAATGAGTGCATTGTATAATATGTGAATTATATCTTTTTTTTCCAGTAATGGAGATTGAACTCAGAGCTTTTTTTTTCCTTTTTTCTCTAACCACTCTAACCACTGCGCTAAATCCCCGGCCCAGCACTTTCACATTGAGCTACATCCCAACTTCTAAACTGCCCCACACACTTTATTTCAAGACAGGGTCTCACTCAGTCACTAAATTTCCAAGAAGGGATTGAACTTGTGATCCTCCTACCTCAGCCTTCCAGAGTGCTAGGAGTATAGATGTGCAGCACCATGACCAGCTCCCAAGCCTCATATTGGGAATTGAACCCAGCACCTGTTGAGCTATGTCTTCAGCCCCTTGTGGTGGGGTGGGGAGGGGGTGCTGGAGATTGAACTCAGGGCCTTGTGCTTACTAGGCAAGTGCTCTACCACTGAGCTAGATTCCCAACCCCTTTTGTTGTTGTTGTTGTTTGGCCTTTTTTGTTCTGTTTTGTTTTATTGAGACAGGGTCTCACTTTGTAGTTCAGGCTGGACTTGAACTCACCATGTAGCCCAGGACGGCCTCAAACTCATGGCATTCTCCTGCTTCTGCCTCCCAAGAGCTGAGATTACAAGTGTGCACCACCACGGCCAGCTTTGGCTCCTTTTTTATACTGTATTTTGAGACAGGGTATTACTAAGTCATTAAGTTGCTAGTCTGGGAATCAAACTTGTAATCCTCCAGTTGTTTGGCATTTTCTTTCCTTTTCTTTTCTTTTCTTTTCTTTTTTTATTTTTTTGAGACAGTCTCACTATGTAGTTCAGGCTGGCCTTGAACTCACTATGTAACCCAGGGTGGCCTCGAACTCATAGTGATCCTCCTGCTTCAGCCTCCTGAGTGCTGGGAGTATAGGTGTGCACCACCATACCCAGCCTGTTTGGTGTTTTCTTAAAATACTAAACACATACCCAACCACACAAGTAATTACCCCAGAGAAGTAAGATCCATGTCCACATAAAAAACTTATACATGTATATCCATAGCAACTCTATACACAATAGCCAAAAATAGGGAAAACATACTTTTTTCAATAGATAAATGGACAAAATAGAGTATATGCACACTGTGGCCTGGTGTTCAACAGTAACAAGGAACAAACTTCTGGTACCTGAAAAAAAGGGGTGAATTTCAAAATCATTAAGCTGAGAGAAAGAGGCAAATTCAGAGTATAAAATGTATGGTTTCATTTTATAAAATTTTTTTTCAGTATTGAGCATTGAACTCAGGGCCTTTGCACTGAGGTACATCCCCAGTCCCTTATTTATGTTTTATTTTGAAACACGGTTTGACTAAGTTGCCCAGGTTGGGCTCCAACTTGCAATCCTCCTGCCTCAACCTCCCGGAGTTCTGAGCTATAAAAGAAATTTTAAATCCAAACAAATCTATTATGACAAAAAGCAGACCAGTGGTTGCCTGGGGCTGGGCAACTTCATCAAAATTAAGGATTCCAATTTTCCAGCAATAGGAGCAAGGAATGGTCCATAGAGGTACAGAAGGAAACCTTTGAGGGTTGTGTTAGTCCGTGTCCTATTACTGTAATAAAATACCTGATAACCAATTTACAAAGCAGGAAGGTTCATTGTGGCTCATGGTTTTAGAGGCTTCACTCTGTTCCACCAAGCCCATTGCTTTTGGACACTGGTCAAAGCAGCACATCAGGGGAAGAGCCTGTGATGGAGCAAAGCTGCTCACTTCATGGCATCCAGAAACCAGAGAGAGAGACAGGAAGAATCCAGGTCCCAACAGCCCCCTTGAGGGCACGTCCCATAAAACCAAAAGATGTCCGGTGAGGCTCTCCACATAAAAGGCTTCACTGCTAGGCATGGTGGTGCACACCTGTAATCCCAGCACTTGCCTGGGCTACATAGTGAGCTCAAGGCCAATCTGAACTACATAGTGAGACCCTGTCTCAAACGCCACCCCCAAAAAACGGCTTCACCACCTCCCAGGTGTGGGGAGTGCCCATCCAAACCCTAGTAGGGGTGCTAGGGACATTGTGTGACTTGATTGTGGTGCTAGTTCTCTGGGTGTGTGTAACTTCCACAACTCTGAACTCTGTAGTGGAAATGGATGCATTTATTGTATCATAAATTATATCACTGGAAATGGATGCATTTATTTTACATAAATAAGAAAACTTGTTTAGAAATCAATGGCATAGGGGAGGGGAGGGGAATGGGAAAAAAAGAAGCAACAAGATATATCATGTACAGGTACAAATCCCCTATGATGAATGTTATCACTATGCACATCTAAAATGTACCATTAAAATAAAAAAAGAAGCTATTGTAAAAAAAAAAAAAGAAGAAGAAGAAGAAATCAAGGGCATAATGGGCTGGGGATGTGGCTCAGTGGCACGGCATTTGCCTACCATGCACAGTGCCCTGGGTTTGATCCCCAACACCACAAACACACAGGAAAAAACCCACAGCAGCATAACCAGTGCTGGGGAAGATGTGGAGAGACTGGAGTCCTTGGGCATCGCTGGTAGGAATGAGAAATAGTGCAGCAATTGTGGTTCCTCATAAAGTTAAACAGTTACTACAGGACTCTACAATTCTAGCAAAATATTCCCAAAAAGTTTGAAAACAGGAACGTCAATAGGTACTCGTACACTAATGTTCACGGCAGAATTATTCACAATAGCCAAAAGGTAGAATGGACGTGGGGAGTCCAAACATGGACAAGCAAACTGTGCATCCACACAAGGATGTCATCGCCCTGAGAGGGGCTGAAGTTTTTACGTACCCTGCAGTGTGGATGAGCCTAGACAGTGCTATACTCAGTGAATGAAGCCAGACACAGAAGCACAGATATGGTGCGATCCCATTTATATGAAATATCCAGGGGTTGGGGGTTTGGCTCAGTGGTAGTGTGCTTGGTTAGCAAGTGCAAAGCCCTGAGTTTGGTGCCCAGCACCACACACACACACACACACACACACACACACACACACAAATTAAAACAGAGATTCACATAGGCAGAAGTAGTGGCCACTATTTAAAGAAATATTGGAACATGCGGAAGTGGAGAAAGGTAACAAAGGGCTCTGGATTCCCAGTGCCCACAGCCCAGCTGGCTTCCTGGGAACGACCCCACCCTTCACACTCCTATTGGCTGCCAGTCCCCGCCCCAGGCTATGGCTGGCCTTTCCCTCCAAGAACAAAACAACTTCCAGGTTGTTTACTTTGCACATAAAACAAACCATCTTTTTTTCTTTGATTTTTCTTTTCTTTTTTTTTTTTATTTTTCACATGGCCATATAGAAAGCTGGTGACACAAGTGGTAAAGGAATTTACCAAAAGAAAAGGAATATAGGGCTGGGGATTTAGCTCAGTGCTTAGAGTGTTTGCCTCACAAGCATGAGGCCCTGAGTTCGATTCCCGGTACCAAAAAAAAAAAAAAAAGTATCTGTGTTGAAAAGGAATATAGGCAGGGTCAAGGATTTAGCTCAAGTGGTAGAGCACTTGCATAGCAAGCGCAAGACTGTCGAGTGTGCTCCCTAGCACCCAAAAAAAAGAAAAGAAAGAAAAGGGAAAAAAAAAGAAAGAAAAGGAATAGAGAAAGACCAGAGTTTAGATCACTGAGTACACTGTCAGTGGGACAGCGGGCGAGTTTCAGAGAGAGGAACTGCTTAGGGCAGTCACTGGCGTTTTAGGAGGGAAGGAAGACGGCACAAGGTCTGAGCCTGCAAACGGAGATGCCGTAGAAGTTCATTTTCCAGGGCACCCTGCTCTTTGCTAATCTTTCAGGAACATCTGTAATGTAACTAGAGCTGAACAGCAAAATTGCAAATTGTCAAAACCTCTGGCTTAGGCCTCAAAAAAAAAGTCTCTTTAGCGCAAAATAAGGGTATCTATTTTTTAATATTTTTGTCCCACATATTAGAGAATATTTTATCCTTCATTTACACTTTTTTTTTTTTTTTGGAGACGGTTTTGCTGTGTATTTTGGGCTGGACTTGAACTCCTGGTGATCCTCCTGCCTCACCCTCCTGAGTGTTAGGATTATAGTGTGTGTTAACCACAGCCAGAGATATTTACTTTTATCTCATACTCTTTCTGTCCTCATTAGTGCAGCACTTTATGACTGTCTACTACATGCTGGGCAGAAGTGTGTTATCAAAGAAGTTTGGGTGCTGAGAATTGTAATTTTTTGGTCTCCACAATGACCGAATCTGTTCCCCATCAAGTAACTTCCAGCCGCATCTTAGACAAATGGTTATTTCTGCTCTGCCGGTGTGGCTTCTGATGTGGACGTTTTTTGTTCTTATTGTTGCTTTATTTTTGTTTGCTTGTTTTCAGTACTGGGGATTAAATATTGAGCCTTTGCACTGAACTACATTTCCAGCTTCCCTTTTTTTTTTTTTTTTTTTTGGTTTTTTGAGACAGGGTCTTGCTATGTAGTTCAAGCTGGTTTTGAACTCATGGAGATCCTCCTGTCTCAGCCTCCCAAGTCAGGTGTGCACCACCACACCTGGCTTCCAGCTCCTTTTTTTTTTTTTTTTTTTTTTTTTTTTTTTTTTTTTTTTTTTTTTTTTGGTGCTGGAGATCAACCTCAGGGCCTTGCACTTGCTAGGCAAGCACTCTAACCACTAAGCTAAATCTCCAGCCCCTCAGCTCCCTTTTTAAAAATTTTTGAGACAGGGTCTCCCTAAATTGCCCAGGCTGGGCCTGAATTTGCCATCCTCCTGCCTCAGCCCCCCAGAACCCTGGGATTCCAGGCATGCAGCATAGTGTAGATGCATTTGACACTGATCTGATGATCTCAAGGAGGCTGGGGGTGGCGGGCAGCAGGTATCCTGAGCAGGACTTGGGTTCTGAGCTCAGACACCGGCCTCTGCTCTGGTTTCCCTAAGCCCCATTCTCCAAAGTGGGGAAATGGGAAGTCCTGCTGGCCTGGAAGTGATGTGACCTGGGGTCCTCTTCCCTGGGGAGGGGACTCCTGGAGTAGCCCCAGCCCCATCATAACCTCTCCTCCTCTCAGGGATGGGTTGTGGGGACCACTAGGGTGGCTGGGGTTCCCCAGCCTGGCTGGATGTGCCGAGTGCACCCCCTACCTGCCCACATCTTCTGTCCTCTATGGACTGCTGGGGCAGACACGGGGACTGAAGGGAGCGACAGAGGGTTCGTCTAGGACAGGTAAGGCACTCAACTCCTCCATGGCTCTCCCTCCCCACTGTGTGTTGTGCCCTGAGTGTCAGCGAGGCACAGCAGGATCTGAGCCTTGCGGCCCAGTGGAAGGAAACAGACAGCTGAGGGGCAGCTGGGAGGCCCCACAGCCCTGGGCTGAGCAGCTCGGGGAGGCTGTGGGGTTCTTAGGGGAGGGAGGCAGATGTAGGGTACACCCTAGGGCACCTTCAAGGGATCCAGCTCCTCTCCAGCACTTTCAGCCAGCAGGGTCCAGGGCTACCACCCTCCCCCATGCCCACCCACAGACAGGGACAGCCACACCGTGGCGAGGCCAGCAGCACCATCCCTTTCTCCTGCCCACTGTTCTCTGCCTACACTGCACCCTCGACCTTGATGTGCTTCATGGCCCCTCATCTTCACTCTGCCCTGGGTGTCCTGGAGGCAGAGAGCTCAGTGTGTATGGGATGAGGGACTCAGGGTTCAGGGGTTTCTGGAACGGCAGTAATCTGCACCCAGACCGACCATACTGCTTTGTCCCCACACCCATACCCAGTGTCCACAGGCATCATCCAAGCAGGGTACAGTGCCCAACCATCTCCCATCAGTCCTATCAGGCCCTACTCACCACTGCCCCTCATGGGCAACCTGTATGGTGAGGACGCTGGCAGCCCAGCACACCTCCCGCCCTGCGCCAGCCCAACTGCCCACATCTGCTGTTCCCACTGGGAGCAGCCCGGCAGCCTCCTTGTTAACTAATTGTGCCCGTGCCAGACTCCACCTGTTGACAAGATGTGGCGGCCTAGAGGGAAGACGCTCGTGTTGATTATGCCACTAATGATGTGCACATGGCCTGACAGCATTTCCCCTCAACAAATAAAACACGTCTGCCAGTGATGGAGGGCAGTCTTACTTCACAGGGTGCTGGGTGAGGAGCAGCGGGCCTGCAGGGGGTGGGACCAGGTCCAACACCCCTGCCCTCCCTAAGTTTTCCTACAAAAGGCTGCTTTCTCCTCAGATTTTGGAAATGAGCCCCTGACGCACCCCCATACCTTTACCCACAGAACCCACTGCCCTATGGTGGGACTTTCTGCATCTTTCAGGTCTCACAGCCAAGATGGAGGGACCTCAGGGCCCTGAGCCATGTGACAGGGATGGCAGGGGACAGGCCTAGAGTGACCCATGGCTGGCAGGGCTCTGCCCTGATTCACCCAGCACCTCCTAAGCATGAGTCATAAGGAGACCCACTGCGGTAGTCAGCTTTCTGTCATGGGAACAAAATCACTAAGATAATCAGCTTAGAAAAAAGTAAACAATTTGGCTCACGGTGTCAGAAGTTTCAGCCCTCAGTCGCTTGGCCCTGTTGCTTTTGCGCCTGTGCAAGGTAGCACATCATGGTGGGAGTGCACAGTACAGAGGGGGCTGCCTGCCTCAAGGCAACTAGAAGAGGAGAGGACAGATGGGGTCGCAATAGGACACGCCCTCAATGACCTCACTTCCTCCTGTGAGACCCCACCTCCTCCCAACAGCAAACGGGCCTTGGAGGACACGCTCGGAACCACAGCTACCCACATTAACAAACCAGCTGGCTCCCAGGTCACAAAGTATGGGACAGAAGTCAGCCACCAGGGCTGCTGCCCAGGCGCAAGCATCTTCTTTGCCTTGGGGCTTAACGAGGCTTCCCCAAGGCCACATTGGCCTGCCCTGTCCTCAGACCATTCCCTGGGAAATGTCCCTGCATCCTACACAAGTGGCCACAGGCTCATGGTCCAACCTCCCTGACCCATCCACCTGCCAAGCAGCTTTTGATCCCAAATTTAACACCTTTTGGTGCTGTGGGCAGGTGATCCTGTGAAGCTGGGGGAGAGGGTCTTCATAGACTCTAGATACCCCTCCCACACCATGCAAGGCCTTCGTATAGGCAACAAGTAGCCACATGAGCTCCGAGGAGTGAACCCCATTTCTGTCTTCTGTGTGTGTGTGTGTGTGTGTGTGTGTGTGTGTGTGTGTATGTATGTGTGTGGTACTGAGAATCTGCAGTTGGGTGGGAAGAAGTCCCAGCATCCTGTTGCCCATACAGTATCCACCAAGGTTAGCCATGCTGCCCAAGCCCCCTCTGTGGGTAGCATCAGAGTTTTCTCCTATGTCGATGTCCGGACTGCCGTAACACATGGCCACAGACGACTGGTGCTTAGAATGGGAAACATTCATCCTCACAGTCTAGAAGCTGGAAATCTGAGATAAGGTGTGGGCCATGCCCTTCTGCAGGCTCCAACTAGGATCCGTCCTGCTCTTCCCAGTTCTGGTGGCTCCAGGCATCCCTGGGCTTGTGGCCATGTCACTCTAGGCTCTATCTCTGTCTTGGCATGGCCGTCTTCCCTCTGTGTGTCTCTCCCTTCTCTTACTAGAACACTTGTCCTTGGATTTAGGGCCCATCCTAGTCAAATATGGTCTCATTTTGAGATCCTTAATGTATTTACCTCTACACAGACCCATTTTCTACATAGACTCACATTCACGCAATCCAGATGGACACGTGTTTGGGAGGCTCCTGTTCAACCCACCACAGCCCTTATCTCCTGGCCCCTCTGGGATGCAAGAAGGCCCCACAGTGTCTTGGTCTCTCCTTCTACAGGATGGCAGCTTGTGAAGACTGGGGGACGGAAATGGGGGTACCCCCACAGGGCTAGACCTTATGTTTTTGTTTTTGTTTTTGTTTTTGTGGTGCCGGGGATCGAACTCAGGCCCTTGTGCTTGCAAGGCAAGCACTCTAATCACTGAGCTAAATCCCCAGCCCAGGGCTAGACCTTAGAACCGAGAACTGGTGGGGACTTTCAGGATGACAGGATATACAAGACCTGGTCGAGGGCTGGGGATTTAGCTCAGTGGTTTTCGTCTCTTGCCTCGCAGGCACAAGGGCCTGAGTTCAATCCCCAGAACCAAACAAAAACAAACAAACGAACAAACAAACAAGACCTGGTCAAGTAATCCCACACTCAGGAGGCTGAGACAGGAGGGTTGCCATGAGTTTGACACCAGCCTGGACTACATAGTGAGTTCAAAGCCAGCCTCCTGTACACTACAAAGTGAGATCCTGTCTCAAAAAGCCAACCAACACCAGGGTTGAGGATTTAGCTCAAGTGGTACAGTGTTTGCCTAGCAAGCACAAGCCTCTGAGTTCAATTCCCAGCCCCCCCAAAAAATGTACAAGGCCCTAAATTCAATCCCCAGCATCCCACCCCACCCAAAAACGAACAAAAAAACCCTAGGCAAGAAGGCTGCGGGGGGGGGGGACAAGGAAAAGGTGGGAGGAGAGCTGTCTTTCACTAAATAAATTTTACTTTTCTCCAAATGCCTGATTTCAGTACTGCATTCTCTAATGCTACTATGCTGTATACCAAGGTTCCCTCCCTGCACCCCCAACAGAAAGGAGACGGGCTAAACCTGGTGGTACACACCTATAACCCCAGCAATTTGGGAGCCCGAGGCAGGAGGATTGCAAGTTCAAGCCCAGCCTGGGCAATTTAGTGACTTAGTGAGTGTCTCATTTTTCTCACTGTTGAGACAAAATACCTGAGACCCAAAGTTAAAGAAGGAAAGGTTTATTTGTTTTTGCTGTTGTGGTTGTTGTTGTTGTTATTGTTGGGGGGTTTTTGTTGTTGTTGTTGTTGTTGTTGTTGTTGTAATTGTTTTGTTTGGGTTTTTTTGAGATAGGTCTCGCTATATGGCCCAGCCTGGCCTTAAACTCACTATGTAGCCCAGGCCGGATTTGATATCATGGTGATCCTCCTGCCTTGCCCTCCTGAGTGCTGGGATTAGAGGCATTCACCACTATGCCTGGCCAAAGGAGGAAAGGTTTATAGGAAAGGTTTATAGTTCATAGTTTGTAGAGGTTCCAGTCCACAGTTGGCTGGCTCCAAGGCAGGGTGCCATGACAGGTGGGCATCACAGAGGAGAAATAGTGCATGGCAGGGCAGGCAGAAGACAGGGAGTAGCAAGCAGCGAAGCAATCCTCCCCTTCCCTTTTATACCATCCAGGCTATAAACCTTCTGGATGGTGCCGCTCACAGCCAGGGTGGGCCTTCCATTATCCACACCCAGAACTACGCTAAACCAATTTAGCTATCACACACCCTTATCCCAGTACCACACACCCTAGATTCAGCTATCTCTGAAAAGCCTCACCTATGAGGGCATGAGGCTTTGGGGGCCACCTAGATACAAGCCAACACAGGGCAACCAACATAGGGCAAAACTCTGATGTTACCCACAAAGGGGCCTGGGCAGCATGTCCAGCTTTGGTGAACACTGTGGGCAACAGGATGCTGACACTTCCTCCACCCAACTGCAGACAGGTGGCTGTGGCCAAAGGGAGGAAGCTGCAGCCAGGGCACCATGCCAGCCCAGGGAAGGCTGCCCACAGGGATCATACATCACAGCAGCCCTGAGGTTCTGCTAGCATTGTTCAGTGTCCCCAGATGGCCCCTATGTCCTCCCTCCCCCTCCCTGATGTGTGCAAACCCTTGTGTTCCCAGCATCCAGCTTAGGGACTTGCACATGGGAAGCTCAAGGTAAATAGTCACTAATGATGATGATGAAACAATTCGGCAAAATAGGAGCACAGGGACCCGGAGGCACCAGAGCCAGGGTCTACAGGGAAATGATTAATGAGAGATGGGTGGTAGGGAGGTGGAGGTGTGTGCTGAGGGGCCCACCCAGAGCAGAAGAGGAACCTGCTTGGTGGGCATGGGGGCAGAGATTGTGCATAGAAACCCCTGGTCCTATTTTCTGAACCAGAAACTGGCTCTGGGACTGGGGGTGCAGCTCTGTGGTGAGTACTTGCATACTATTCACAAGGTCCTAAATTCCATCCCCAGCATCACAAAAAAATAAAATAAATAAAATAAAACCTTGATGTGCTGACCACCCTAGTACTCCTCAGGAGATGACAGACCAAAGGCTTGAGACTGGATATCCTGGGAGTTCGTTGGGCTGCTGGCTGCACTCTTTACTTACTTTTGTTGGGGTTTTGTTGTTGTTGTTGTTGTTGTTGTTGTTTGGTTTTTTTTGTGGGTTTTTTTGGTTCTTTTATGGTGCTGGGGATCGAACCCAGGGCCTTGTGCTTGTAAAGCAAGCACTCTAACCACTGAGCTAAAACCCCAGCCCAATATTATTTGTGTTGTTGTTGTTAAGACTGGGTCTTGATAATGTAGTTTAGGCTGGTCATGAACTCACTGTGTATCCCAGACTGGCCTTACACTCATGAAGATTCTCCTGCCTCAGCCTCCTGAGTGCTGGGATTACAGGCATGCACCATCATGCCCAGCTTCTTTTCTTCTTTTGCTTTTTTCTCTTCTCTTTCTCATCCTTCCTTCCTTCCTTTCTATTCCTGGGCTCAAAATTGCAATTCTCCAGCTTCAGCCTCCCTAAACGCTGGGATTACAGACATGTGCCACCATGCCTAGCTAGCTCTACCCTTTCTTTTTGTTGTTGTTATTGTTTTTATTTTTGAGACAGGTCTTGCTATGCAGGTTATCCTTGAACTCATTATATAGCCCAGGCTGGCCTCAAACTCATGGCAATCCTCCTGCCTCAGCCTTCTGAGCCCTAGGATTACAGGCATATGCCACCACGCCCAGCCTTCCACTCTTTCTTTAACAATTTTACTGAGATATAAACTCACACATCATATATTTCACCCGTTTAAAGATTCAAGCCTGGCATAATGGTACATGCCTGTAATCCATTTGGGAGTCCGAGGCAGGAGGATGGCAAGGTCAACCCCAGACTGCACAATTTAGCAAGATCTTGTTTCAAAAAAGAAAAAGGGCTGGAGATCTAGCTCAATGCAAAGGCCTGTGTTCAATCCTCAGTACCGCGGGGGTCAGGGACCCACAGGTGACTAAGGCCTCAGAAATGTGGGTTTACCATGACGACCCAGGTTAGACCTGCTGGGGCACCCACCAGACTGGGCCAGGTGGAATAGGGGATAAGCCGGACTCAATACCTGGAGTTTTCTGGAAAATCCCAATAAAAACTGGTCATCAAATGCATAACTGGACACGATATGGTTTATTCAGGCTTAACCAGTGATGGTCCATTTTCAGACTATAAATTCTTACAGGAATGCAGCTTCCTTGGGCTGGTCTCTAAAATAACAGGACTGGGATTTGGGCGGGAGTGGGGGTGGGGGTTTCCCGCGAGCCAAGCTCAGATTGAAGCCTCAAGGACGTGAGGAACTGCACCGCGCCCTTAACTTTTTTTCACCTTCGGAATCTGCCGAATCAGAAACCAGGCGCCTACTGTGTCCCAGGCGCCGTCCAGGGCCTCCGGCCGCGTAGTGAGCAGTGAGCGGACTAGGGCAAGGCCGAGTCTCTTAGGAGTTCCAGGCTAGTCCGTCCAGCCCACACCTTGGCCGGCTGGTCTGCAATGGATTAGACAACTGGACAAGATGAAGGTCACCTCCGATTCTTTGCGAAGCCGGAAAGACTGTAGCTACAAGCTGCGTCGTCTACACTGCCCCTCTGCACCACAGTCCAAGCGAGCGCGGACAAAATGAAATTGAAAATTTTGGTCCTGAGCGTCCGCGACTCGGGACGGGAGAGCCGCTGTGCTCGAGATCGCCAGAAGAGGGCGCGCGCCTTTCAACCCGTCAGTCCCTGGACGAAATGCGCACGCACCAAGTGGAGCGCTTTCCGGCAGCGTGGCGGAACAAAGCTCTTCCTTTCGCGCTGCTTGGCGACACTTACACGCGATACCCAGCGGCAATGTGGCCGCCATGGCGTCGCCCTTCAGCGGGGCTCTACAGCTGACGGACCTGGATGACTTCATCGGGCCCTCTCAGGTGGGCCGGCCGGGGCGGGGGAAAACCGACCTCGCCGGATTCTTCTCCGGGACCCGGCCCTGTCCTCGGGGCCTCCCCATCCAGGTCCTCCGTAGGTCTGCCCGCCTTCTTACCAACAGGGAAACTGAGGCCAGAGAGGACCGTTCTCTCAACTCGGTTACTGTGTCCAGGGTGTCCGGAGTGACCGGGGAGGGTCAGGGATAGCAGGCCCGAACAAGCACACACAGCCCAGTGGAGACAGGTGGGAGCCAGTTATTGTGCTGCCCTCATAGCCACTGACCCTTAGTGTCTTCGTGCTGAGGATGCAGAGGCAGCAGTGGGGCATGTCCTGCCAGGCCTCCGGATGTTCTTGTGGGGGGGGGGGCACATGGGCCACGACAGGAACAGCTCGGGGTTTTTTTGTTTTGTTCTGTTTTTTGCGGTGCCAGGGATCAAACTTAGGGCCTTGCATTTGCTAGGCAAACACTCTAACCACTGAGCTAAATCCCCAGCCCACAGCTCAGGTTTGTTGACCTGGATGTAACCCCCGCAGAGGATGACAGAGGTTGCTCATATGGGAGCCCAGTCACACCTGGATGTGCCTCCCTTTGGCTCTGTGTGGCCAAAAGACACCCAGAGGAGGAGAGGCCCTGACCCACTAACCAAGCAGGATGAATGACCTCCTGCCGGGGCTCCATGGGATTGATCTCACCTTTAGGAAAGCAGTGGGCACTATGGTTCCCACCTGGGTTCTCTCTTCTCCCAAGAAGATGGGGAAGGACATGTGCCTTTCCCCAGGTCAGTGGGTGGTAGGTAACCTCCAGACTTTTTCAGGAAAGCACACCTGCCCAGCCCTTGGATTCCTTTCAGTACCCCTTCACACCGGCCTCTATGTAGTGGCTGCTATCAGCACTTAGGATGAAGGTTAGGTTGGCGTTCTCTACAGATGTGCAGTTTACAGGCCCATTTAGCACTGGCCTCCATGCTGTCCTGGACCTGTGCAGTGAGTGACCATGTTAGAAATCATTGTCCAGTGCAGAGCAGGTTAAGCAGCTGGAGTTTAGGATGGCTCCAGTGGCAAGAAGATGGTGCAACTGGCCTCCATCATGGAGTATGCAGCAGGACAGAGTGTCACACCCTGTGGCCAGCCATCCTTGAGTCCTGGCTTCCTTGGAAGGCTCTGCTCCTTCACATGATCTGGTTTGGGATCTCTTCCATGTATAGGATTGCATCAAGCCTGTGAAGGTGGATAAGAGGCTGGGAAGTGGCGTGGCCAAGATCCATATTGAAGATGATGGGAGCTACTTCCAAGTTGATCAAGTAAGGCATAAGAAGCTTCACCACAGTCCACCTTATCTGCCTCACCCAGTCATGAATGTGATGTCCTTGAGACTTCCCACATCTCACCAGTCCTTTCTTATTGGTCATATTCACAAACCATTGTGGGAGCCATGGCCAGGTACCTGGGGAGAGTGAATGGGTCACCCAGGTCGAGCAGTGAGTTTGGCTTTTTCTCAGAGGGGCTCTTTTACAGAGATGGTAGGGCCTATCTGCCCCCTCTCAGTTCTAGTTGTGTAAGACTTTCTGGTTCCAGTACCTCATTCTTGGAGCACACCTACTTCCTCTCTGGTTAAGAGACAGTAAGTTCCTGATGTGATAACGTTAAAATTCACCAATTGGACTTTAGAGAACAACTTCAAAATCCCATACATTGCTATGCTGAGAACTAATACCTAGACCAGCTCCACCCTGGGATCCTGGCCCAGGAGTCCGCCCTGAGTGGGGCTAGAAGTGCAGGGTAGTTGATGGCACGAGGTGTACAGATCTCAGTGAAGGATGAATGGCAGGATTGAGCAGTCATAGGATGGTCCTGTAGCACACCATGGCACCTGTCAGAGCCTGGTGCAGGAGCAGGGCTCTTACAAATGAGGGGACTCAGAGAAGCTGCTGGGGCACCAGGCAGTCATTCCTGTCTGATGCAGTGGCAGCTGATTAAGAGGGATACAGTGGCTTTACTGCACACAGCATCATAACCCAGGCCCATGGGTGCCATGTGCAGGCCAGGCAGAGAACCAGTTGAAGAGACTTGCAGCTGAGCACCTTGTTCTTCAGGTTGCATGCTGGGCCCCTGCAGCTCTCTTGGCCTTGGCTAAACCATCTCAATATTTGTAGAGGAAGTGAGGTGTTCAGGCTGATATCGTTTTACATAAGAAAAACCACTGAAGGTTGTCTGGAATCCCCCCCACCTGACTGCCACACTTGACCATCCTGGTCCATAGCCTGTCCCTAGAGGCCTGTGAGTATGCAACTTAGGAAACAGCAGCCCCTCCAGGACCCCTTAGGTGGGCAGGTCTTCTCTCTGCTTCTATGCCGACTTAATGCAAGGAGGCCTCGTTCACAAAATTCTGATGTGCTAGCCAGGTTAGAATTAGATGTCAATATGAAGAGTTAGGACATGTATGACCATTTATGTAATAGATATTTAGTTTTTAAGAACTGAATACTACCTAAGACTGGAGTTACCTGCAGTCACCAGCCCCCACATTGGTTGTCAGGGGTGTTACTTACACATGGAAGGGTAAAGCATCCTGTGGAGTCCTTGTTCCTCCAGAGGGCTCTCACTCTGCGTCCTCCCTCCCCTGTAGGATGGTGGGACCCGGAAGCTGGAGAAGGCCAGGGTCTCGCTGAATGACTGCCTGGCATGTAGTGGCTGCGTCACCTCGGCAGAGACTGTGCTCATCACCCAGCAGAGTCATGAGGAGCTGCGGAAAGTTCTAGATGCCAATAAGGTACATGGTAGAGACTGACCCTGCCAGCCTCCAGTGTGATTCA
>PVJO010007561.1:0-80952 GCA_004026905.1 Hystrix cristata
GGCTTTAGCTTCCAGTTCTTCGTGTATTTGGCTGATAGTCCTAATATGAACTAACAGTTATTGAGCAATGTAGCAAATGTTCTGCTTGGATTAAAAAAAAAAAAGATACTTCTTAAATGGACCTCAGAAAACATAGCTGCTATTAATCGTGGATTTATCAGTGAGGAAAATGAAACACAGAGAAGTTATGTGATTCTTTAGCTCATACAGACAGTACATGGTGGCACGGCCTTCTCCAAGAGACTGTACTCGTTATCCTAACAGTCTCCATTTCTGGGCTTCAGATGACTTAAAACTTAAAAAATTAGCTGGGGATTTAGCTCAGTGATTAGAGTGCTTGCCTTGCAAGCACAAGGGCCTGAGTTCAATCCCCGGCACCACCAAAAAAAAAAAAAAAAACTTAAAAAATTAGATTATATCGGTACTGCTTTTAATCTTTGAACGTGCATCTTCTTCTATAAATAGATGACTGAAATGAATGTGAGAATAGAGGCATTTGGAAATAAGCAAGCACTATTCTACCAAATAATAAGAATGAAGAACCTATAGAAGTGTGCACAGTTGGCAGTTTTTTGATTCACAGATGTCCAGCTTCTAGTCAGGATCCATTTCACATCCGGGTTCTGGTGTTAAACTAGGATTTCTTTTACTGATGGCCAGCAGCATGCATACGTCACCCTAACAGGTTTGAATAACAAAGCATGAAAATTTTCAGTGCTTTAAAAGACACTATTGGATCTCTAGCTAAAATTGTTTTGTATTTGCTTTTTCTGAAGAAAAGAAATCCTGTGATTACATTGTCTTTCATGTTAGAGACTTGTTTTAGCTGTGGTAAATCCAAACCGAAGTGAATGTCTTTTTTTCTAATTTTGCAAGTGGGTTAGAGGATTTTGTATGACTAGATTGATATTGATGAAATAGGGTAAAGTTTTGTTTTTCTTCATTTGAAACTTCCTATTACAATCAGGAAACTGAACAGTAGTAACTCTACTAACAGCACAGAGAATCTCTTCTTTTCCTTTCGTCTTTTACTCTTCAGATGCAAGCATTCAGAGGTAGATCTGCATATAGAATACACTAAAATATTTTATTTTCAAATGTAGTCATCTGAATTTTCAGTTGTGAACAAATCTTTGGAAAGGTTATTTGCATCATTCTACTTCACCAGTTCTCTATTTGGTGAGAGGGTGACTAGAGGGAATCGACTATTTGTCCAAAGATTTGATTAATGCCTTTGGATTCAGTGATTGGCCATTTATCTAATGGTTCAATAAACATTCGTTTATAATATTGCTTGCAAACTATGTGCATAGGTGCTATGGAGAACACTAATAAAAATGAGACGGCTACCTTGTACTCTAGGTGTCTGCATTCCACTTCTCTTGGCATCAAAAAGATGCACTTTGTTGAAAGAATATATCACCACTTTAGTTCTCCCCTAGTTGCCTGCACTTATACTGCAATCTTGACACACAGAAACTTACATAGCTGCAGTGCTTGCTAGACTTCAACCTCTTGAAGAACCCAGATGTGAGAGGGTATTTTATCATTCATTGGAAGTATCTAAGACCTCATAGAGTACCCACCAAACAGAAATCAGCTGTGCTGACTGTCACAGGAGAAACCAAATGAGATAGAACCAACAAAATTATGCCTTGAGATTCTCTATGTAGAATCAAGAATTATTTGAAAAGTTCACCATGTGTGATAGAATAGTGAAAATAAGTGTTTGAGAGCATAAGTGCTACATAAATTTAAACAAAGAACAAGTCAAAGGTTAGGAAAAGGCTGCCAGAAGTCTGGTCTAGATATGGAGATACAGAATTTCAGTGGCTTAAAAAGGACCTGAGAAGAGGAATTTCATGTGGAATGTTTGGAATATGCATCAACAAAGAAGGTTATTCAATGAGAACTGGGTTTATGTATATTGGCTTTTAGCCTAAATATAAAAACTTTATTTATGGAATCTTTTTTAGCACAAAGGTAATAGCAATAGAAGTAAAAAAAAAAAAAGAAGAAGAAGAAGAAGAAAGAGAAAACAAGATACAATCTGCTGTTTAAATTCAGTCTAATCTGTTGGCATTAGGATTTGGATTCATGCAAATAGATAAATTAGATTTCTTTCTCATGTGCTTTCATCAGTAGTGTATTTATTCATTGCTGTGTTGCACCCCATGCTGTGTACTTGACATAAAGGATGGGCCTGAAGAATAAGATACCTCCTGAAGGGATTTTCTGTGGAGCGGTGGGAAGATACATGATTCGATGCGGGGGATTATCGGTTACCCATATAAATGCAAGGGCTTTCAGTTCTTTTATAAGTATTTTATTAGTATATGTTTGTGATGTATAGTAAATATATTTATCATGGAGTATTGGTACATATACGTATCACGTCTTGATCCTTTGTACTTTCCTCCCCGCCCACCCGACTCCCTCCATCCTCAGAGCCTTTTCTGTTTTCAGTCCTTGGATCTACTTACTTCCTAGTCCAGGCACTCAACTCAACTTCGAATTTGCACTGATCTTCTTACATTGGCAACTGGAGTTAAG
Organism: Hystrix cristata; assembly: GCA_004026905.1. Lineage (NCBI taxonomy): Eukaryota > Metazoa > Chordata > Mammalia > Rodentia > Hystricidae > Hystrix > Hystrix cristata. The sequence continues at coordinate 2,554 of PVJO010007561.1, forward strand.
GCTACATTATTTATTTCTTTTCAGTATGTAATTTTCTCCTCTGCACACAAACTTTCCCCGTGTTAAGTCACAGGTAGGTTTGCCTTTGAACACTACAAGTTGAAGCTGTATCACTTCACTATATACCCTAGGAACAGTCAAATGAAACTACTTTGTCAAAAGTAGATGTTAAGTAATTCTAAAGTATAACTTTAGAAAGAAAGCTGTCCATGTTTAATCTTAAGATGCTGAACTTCTTGACAACTCACAGAAAGTAAGACTAGTTTTGGAAACAATTGAAGTTTCAGAGAAAGAATGTCAGGATAAGGTGTTGGAAGAAAAGTGAAAGACACGGAACACAGTATTGGAGGAGATTACCAGCAAGGAAAAAAAAGTCAAGGGAAGGATGTGTGGTGTGCAGTATGCAGAACGAGGCAGAGCCAAAGAAATAGAATAAAGCAAAGAACAGCTGAGGAAAAAGAATTATGATGAAAAAGATGTACAATACAAAATGAGGACCAGAAAACTGTATTGTAAGACCAATCAAAAGAGGAGTTGTATTTATTTCTCACAAGCAAGCACTGGTCTGCTCAGTAGTTAAATTCTAACGAAAGAAAGACTCATTGTTCGTTGACCAGATGTCTTACTTATTTGCACAGCATCCTTGGAAAGCAGCAAAATAAACTCTCCAAAAACTACAATGAAACGGGTGATTCACTGTCCTACAATATTTCACATACTGCATATGATGCGACAAATGTAATTCTTCAAATTATTTTTATTTTACATGAAAATATACCCTGTGTTAACTTGAGTGCAAAAATTCTCTTATTTTGTTTTCATTTATCTTGTCCTCCTGCTACATGTCTTGGCTCCCCCTAATATGCAATGATTTTGTTTTTTGGTTTTTCTTTCGACATTAGGATATAATGCTGTTCTGGAATTTGAAAACTGAACCTCTGGCAAATTGAAAGTAACTCTATTTTAAAACAGATTTCTGACTTTAACATTAAATTACAGGTTGTCAGAAAGGAAGATATTTTAAAAAGAGTATTGTTGTACTTTCAATGGGACCAGAGCCAGCCCTGTATTTCAAAATTATTTTAATGAACAGTTGGACATTTTTTCTCTTTGATTTCCTAAATTTAATCCTATTCCCCATACAGGTGAAAAACCTTTCATACTTTTATTCTTCTGGAACACAATATATATCCCTTCCATCCATTCCAATGGAAAATTGACCATACACACACACACACATACACACACACATATATTCTTCCTGTTGTTGTTGCTGTAAACTTATTAAAAGTAATTAAAGAGCAAGCTCCCTTGTCCTTCTGAAATGCTTACTTAAAAATAAGGTCAGATTTTTGTCACCTTATAGTGGAGAATACTCAATAGATTGGCAGGTTAGGCTATTATAAGAAAATGTATATTCTGATAACCAAATTGTATACAGTGTCACATAAACTTATAGAACATGCAGAACCCAAAGTGAGGATACAACTAATAGTTTCAGAATTATTTTTCTAATAAGAGAATGTATCAGTAGTACCACCTGATATTTCTTTTTTCTCTTTAAACTTTATCAATTTTACTGGCCCAGTTTTGTGATTACCAAAATATATATGCATATATTTGTATGTAATTATCCTATATTCTAAATAAAAGATTGTTATTTGATGGAATTGGCTTCATTGTTTTCCATGTAGTTCCAATTTCCTGGGTGTCCCACTTTTCATAATAATGAGGTCTTCTTTCCATGTGATTGAGATGAAGATGACAATAAACAATGAGCCTTATAATCCCTGTAGGTGGCAGTCTCTACCAGAGCTTTTCCTGGCATGGCTTCCCCACCTAGCTTTCTGACTGCTCTTTCACACTCCTGCCTTGGGTGGTCAGGAACACTCACAAGAGTCATGACTGACTACATGTGTGAATAAAGTAGCAAGGATATGGACAGACAGGGAGGGGAAAGGTTCAGGAAGGGTTTGCATCTAAGGGATAAAGGAAAAAGACACGAGACACTGCCTGGTTGATTCCCAGTTTTTACAGCTACTCGGTACATTAAATACAGCAGAAGCAGAGCAGCATTTTGTGTATCCTGAACCTTTCTGCTGAACTGAGACTCTATCAGCCTCCAAAAACCATTGGCTATAATTTGACAGATAATTGTGCAGTGATTGCAATGAAGAGGGAATAGTAGGGAAAAATTTATTTTTCACTGAAGGAACAAAGATTATGTTAGCAGCTTTCAGAAGCCTGGTGTTTTGCTTTGGCAAAAATCATCTTAAGGATGATAATGAAAAAAGAGAAAATACTATAACCATAGTTTTGGAGAGTGTTGGAATATATTCAGTAGAATTCTACTGGAATAGTATCAAAATTACCACCACTTCTGTAGAGCCTTGAAATGATTTTGAAGGTTAATCAATGAATCCATTTAAAAACCACTAAGGATGTACTACTCTGGAGGAACAGTCTTTACCCTAAGTCTAAGCATTAGTGTTTGTCAACAAAGTCATTATAGTTTAGGCAAGAAGCTGAGATACAAGATCTCAATCACAATGTGGTAATGAAACAGATCAATAGAAGAGGGATCCTATGAAGGAAAAGGACAGCAACGGCTGTTGAAGTCCTGAGAGAAATTCTGAGCTTGGAATCCAGCATCCTGGCAGGAACTTGCCCTGAAGGATAAAGGGAATTCAGAGTGATGTAGAGAAGGGTGTAGGGTGTCTGGGCTTGCTTGGGAAGGTGGATGTGGGTTTGGAGCTTGGTGGTAATCACACACACTTTGGAGAATAGGGAGTACATCACCCTAATGATTGTGGATGGCCTGTATCTAGCAGGACTGTGATATGGTTGAAGCAGTACAATAGAGCCAAACTGGATATTGGATACTAGACTGAGAAGTTTGGGTGCATCATGCAAAGTCATTTAGAGTATCTTCAAAGGGAGTGATAAAATGAGTGGGTTTTTGGTTTTTTGGTTTTTTTTTTTGTTTTTTGTTTTTTTTTTTTTTTAAGGAAGATTAATCTGGCTGTAGAGCATTTGCACATTTGCTGCTCTCCCTGCCCTTGGTTAACGAATGGATTTCTAAAAGTTACATATCCTCTGCCTTGTTTGTATCTGGGTTGGTTTTAATTATAACTTAAATCAACCCATAATAAATTAGTGTCTTCCAGCCAAGAGTGTCTAAATTCATGATTGGATGATCCGTTGCCTGCAGTGTTCTTATATAGCTATAAAGTTCTTTCATATTATTTAACCTAAATTCTCCCCAGTGTGTCTAAGCACATTACTTTCTGAACTGCACCCACTAATGAGATTAATTGATCAATGTTCCTTTTCTACGTATTCTGTTGCATAGATTTCTCCTTCTCATAGTGGATTAATTTTTTCCCTGTACTTCTTTCCTTTTCTTTTCTTTTCTTTTTTGTGGCTTCATTTTCCCCATGCCTATCACCCCACTCTCCCTACCTCCCTCTTTCCCTGAGTGTGTCTTTTGCTTTAGTTTTCAACCTGGCATTGGATGGAATAAAATATAAACAACCAGACTTACAAATATACCTCTGTTATATTGTTTCTCTTAATTTTTTCAGGGAATTCCACTGCAGGCATAGGAGGGTAGTTAGGAGCAGTGAACCATCAGAGAGTCTAGATAACATTTCCAGTGACAACCTGCAGCTTAATTATTTATGAGTTCTACTGTTGGTCTTCTCTGTGTACTTACTCTCACCTTCTTGATTTTGTTCAGTGTGTTAGTTGTTACTTCCTTTAATGCCACCTTTTGAACCTAACACTGTCTGAGTTTTTCTTCATTTCTTTAGTACTTTAACTTTTTAAAAAGCTTATATTATTAAATTTATAAATTAACTAATTTGATCATATTTTTAGCAGTAAGGAGTTTAATGGTCTTTCCTAACAATGCTATTTAAGACATTTTGTAACTTTTCATGGTCTAATTTAAATTCTGCTTTCTCTAGAAAGCCCTCTATAATATTCCCATCCTGTGCTATGCCATCTTTTCTGTAACTCTTGGTCAGTTTAGTCACCACTAGAGAGTATAAGTCTTGTTGCTATTCAACCTGTATTGACTTGCCTCTCTGCTTAGAGTCTAACAGACTACTAGTAGAATAGGTGGGCAGGTGGGCCCAATGGATGTGTTTTGTTCCTTCCAAAGTACCACATCTAACACTGGTAGTATGGAAAAAGAACTTCTTCATGTGAGGGGGGAAAATATATATATTATATTAAAAAAAGAAATATGTTTTTCTATTAAAAAGAAATATATTTACTATTAAAAAAAGAAAACAGAATCTCAGAATATCTGAAAAGGTGGTTTACATTCCAGTAGGAAAGTAATCGAGTAGCAGTGAGTCATTGCTCCTGGTGACAGACATGGAAGGCTGTCTGCTGTCTGTAACACCCCTTCCCCTCTCATTACTGTTTAACGTGATTAATTCAGATACAGGTGGTTAAATATCACATGGTTTCTCCTACATGAGAAATCTAAAATATAAATGAATAAAATAAGGTAGAGGTGATAGGAAACAAGAAGGCAAATTTTTGAAGGTGAGGGAAAAATCAGGAGGAGAAGAAAGGAAAGAGAAAGGGGGAGGATAAAGGGATGGACAGTGATCAAAGTATGTTATATGCACACACCAATTCCCTCAAAACACATCACTATTCTGTACTGCAGACATACACTAATAAAAGGAAAAAGTAAAATAAAATCCCTGCTGGCCTCTCTAGGCACTTGTGTTTATGATTGTTGTCCTAAATGCTTGAGTAAATTTGTAGTGCCGTCTCCAAGTCCCTTTATGATATCCAAATATATCCAGAAACATCCTAAACTTGGTACCACAGTGGTTGTCAGATTTCAGGGATAAAGAAGAATGATGCAGATAGATTCTGAAAAAGGCAGTTCTCAGTGTATTAAGTTTCTCAGTATGTACTGAGGTCTAAATCAGCAGGTCTAGGGTTCCAGAGTTTACTAAAAATACCAAAGGGGATGGTGAGGCATACATCATTTGGACTACATTTAGTGAAAACTTCTGGTGCCTCTTGTGTCTTGAAGTCAATCATACCTGAAGCTTTGCTGATAGAAATCATTTCATTTTCAAGGATAATCATTTTATTGTAATGTTGGGGTTGGAAGATCAATCTCTCATCCTATATTGTGGTATTCAATGTTTAACTCAGGTCAGATATTTGTCACAATAAAGTAATTCTTCAATAGATGCCCTTAACATTTGCCTAAAAAGCAATATTAACTAGTTTTATTTAAGTTATGGGAGAAATATGTCAGTCTTGTTTAAAATAATATTTATATACTGATGCATGTTAAACAATTTTGGCTTGTACCTCCCTTATTCTCGTTAAAACTAAAGTTAAATTTGGAAAATAGTACACTCTTTCCTTAGTAAATCATTTCTGTTGATTCAGAAGAGGGTTTTTAAAAATGTTCTTGTAGTACAAATATGATGGTCAAATGACGATAAAACTGAGCCTTTTCAGTTATATTTATAACTTTGCAATTACCACCACTTGATAATTATACCAAAACAAATCAGTGTAAAGTGCAGTGCTCACCAGCCCCTTCCTGGTAGTGTTTTATTCCTGATCTTTTTAAATGCATGGCATTACTAGCATGCTCCTCATCTGGCTGGATATTGAAAGAATAGAGTTTACAACTATCATACTTTTGCCCTAACTTTATCTGGCAGTAGTAACTGTTGAATCTGTCTAGGAATGTCCTTCTGACAAACTAATAGAGGTAGCAGCTGAAGGTACTAACAAGGATTTGCATATTTAATTGAAGCAAAATTTAGGTTTTCAAAAAAGTAAGGCTAATACATTCTATGCTGTTGAGGATTAATGACATGATTGTCATCATCCGACATAGTGGAATAACATTAGTTCAGGTTCACGTGTTGGTCTGTGTAGGAACTTTATATCTCCTTAGGCATCTTTGATAAATTTATACCTTTACAAAATGGACTCTTCACTTTTTATCTTAACTTCTCAGCTGGGCACATTTCATCTGATTTTTCTAGCCCATATTTCCAAGAACCATCCCAACCCGAGGAATCAGATTTTTATGGCTCACCTTCTGTGTTATTAAACACATGTATCACTTTGGTTTTATGGCCATCTAATGGGACCATTGTTCCTAACTTCAAAAGGTTGTTCTTTGGGGACCTTTTGAGTGTGAAGAAGAATGGAAAAGGAACAGAAGATGGCTTTGAGCTCATAATCAGAGGGCAGCGCAGCCCACAAGGTGACCACTGTTAAATGTGTAAGTGCACATTAAGAGACAGTTTGAGGTATTGCCAATCTTATTTTAATTATGACTAAAGAATAAATTATCTTCAAAATTACAACTAAGAAGAATAAGTAAAAGATGTGAGAAGGGGAATAAAACAAGAGAGGTTCACCTTTAGATAGGGCAGTGAGAGGGGTGATTAGCATCCTATTGTCCTCAATTTTCCTAAATTTGTTGTGTTATTTCTCTTCCTGACCAAAAACCACTTTAAGAATTACTACTATGAATGAATACTATGTTAAAAATGTTTTGTGGTATTTTATTTTCCTGACCAACCACAAAAGTTCTCTTCAAAAGAAACTTTGTTTTCACTACAGAGAGAATTTTTAAATCTGGAAAACTAAAATGGTCACATTGTATCCCACCTGTCTACCCCTCATCATTCAGATATTTTTACAGGTTGTGCTCTTTGCAGAGCCTGCATATTTATGAAATTGTTAAAGAAAAAAAAGCCAACCAAATTTGTTAATAAAGCATAGGACACTGTGAAAGCATCACATGGGTTGGAAAAGTTGAAAGATTTGAAAAGGCATAAAATTCTAATGTCATTAGCCTTAATTTGCAGGAAAATAATGAATGGATTTTTCCAAGTTTCAAGTCTACCTCAATTTTTATGGCAATTGTTATTATGAAAATAATAGTATTGTTTGACTTAAAGTTTTATAAGTCCACCCACGTGAAGCAAAATAACATGGAAAAATAAAATGTCTCATTCTTGTTCCACCCAAAAGTTATCTATGACTATCAAATCTAAGACCTCAAGGTTCCATCTTGAACTATAGAGAGGAAAATAAAACAGAGTTTTTAATTTTCTTTGTAAAAATGTTATTTTTGAAACTTATTTTTCATAAATAGCTTACTATCTTCTCTATGCTCAATCAGAATTTAATCCTCTTTTCTCTCCAGCTAATAACTTTTTGAGTGGCAGGCAAACAATTGTTTAAACACATGAAATAATTAAGAAGAACTGAACTGACTAATTTAAAGCTGTATTCTTGGTAGAGTACTAGTTAATAATGGCGTAGAAGTTTTGTCCTAGCTCTAGATTTAGAAAGAAATTAAAGTTATTACATTTCTCCTTTTTAATTTTGATTGACAAATGCAGTTGGGAAATCTAGTCACAGTCAAATAGAACATGACTCTGACTAAATTAAGAAGGATTTACTACAAATGTAGGACAGCTCAATGACTTGATCTTTCAGTGAACCTCCCAAAGTCTAGTCATCATTACTGACCATGATCTCCAAACTTTAGTAACTCTAGGTTGAGAAATAACGTTTTCACAAAAGCTTACCGGCCAACCACTGAGAGAATGTGTTTGGTAAGCACCATAAATAACATTTATTTATAAGTTTCAGAGTTTGGCTGAATGTAATAAACATGGTTTTTAAAGTTTTAATTAGCAAATAATAATTGTATATTACATGTATGGGGTACAAAGTGATGTTTTGTTATATGTTTACATTGTGAAATGATTAAATCAAGCTAATTAAGATACTTTAGCCCAAGATGAGGAAAATTTAGTTGGTTTGTCTCTTTCAAAGTTATCAAAGCAAAATCCTTAAATGAAAATATTGTGAGTAATATGTTCCCAGATGTATAATTTTGCTTATCATGAACTAGAAGTGCTTTGATATTTGCAATTTCAAAAAGCAAAGTTAAAGGAATGAATTCTTTCTTCAGTCTGATTATTTCACATATTTCCTCGAATGTAAGGTAGGTTATTTCTCCATTCCCAGATGAGAATAAGCGGATAGTCCTATATTTATTATTAGGTTTCTCTGTATATTTGGTGGAACCATAAGAAATACATTATTATGTTTTATTTATTCAATCTCCCAGATAATGCATTTCAGACAGTAAAAATAATATTAGTTTGATAGTCAGTTTGCACGTAGGATTTCATGCCTGTCGTACCTGATTAGGTCAGAGGCTTTTCTTTCCTTTTTCCTTAAAGCTACAGCAAAGTGCTACAGGAAATCTGGAGTACATCAAGGTCCTTTGTCCTGCTGTCTATGGAAGAGGTTACATGTCAGATGCCTGATAGAGATGATTCCTTCCTAACTAACGGATATATAACCAGGGGTCTTTTCAGATATTTCGATGCAAAATCATCAGCTGCAATATTAGAGGCAAAAATATTTTAGCAATATTGAATGAAGTAAGTTAAGACAGTTTAGCTCATTTTCAGTATTTCTTGAATAACTGTGTAGAATTCACTTGTTCCTCAGCTTGAGAACTTTACCCAACTCATTTTGAACGTTTTGTTCTTCTTCTCAGGAAGATGTATTTTTCTCCCATGTAATCCAGTCCTGTTCAACTTCCTTCATTTCTGAACAATAAAAAATTTCTCTCCTTAAATAAATGTGCTACAACTTTCGTAATTAAACACATTATTTTATGATAGGAGAACTTAATTAGGAAAATAACTTTCCAACCAGTTACTCCTTTGACTCTTCCTGACAAGGAGATACTGTTAGAGAAAATGAGAAGAGAATAAAGATGTATTGCATTGAAGACTGGGCAAGTAGAAAAAGTAGAGCAACTCCCCGGTTGCACTTGTGAGCTATTTTCTCCTCACGGATATGTTTGACATCTACATAAAATACAAGACAATAGATTTGCCTGAGACTAAATATAGGCTTTGCATTATCCATATTGTGTCTCAGTTTTCTTGCAAAAATACTTCTATTTCCACCATAGAACTGTTTGATTCAAACCGTTTAGTGAATCCATAAATATACTTCTTCCCTATTTGAAAGTTTAAAACACTACAACCAAATTAATCATAGCTTTTACTTTGATCAAACATTAGTAGGCAGCTTGTTTATACTCTATAGAAAAATGAATCAATACTTGTTTTTCTACTGCAGTGTTTGTATATTAGATTCCTTCTAAAATCTTCTGTTCTCATCTCCCTTGTTTCTGCTGCTTAAATCTTTTGTGATGGCTTGCGGGAAAATGTTTCCAGTTAGCTGTTTCTGATTTATTATATCACTTGTTCTAGTATGTAGTACAGTATATCAATATTTATCAGAAAAGAGAATCAGTAAATCTGCTTATCATCAAGAATTCAGCCTAATCTGTAATAATGGCCAAGATGGCTTCCTGTTGCCTTGAAGTTGCTAATAGCAGCTTTGAGATTGCAAAGAGAAACTGTCTAAGAAAGGCTACATTATATTTCTAACATTAATACTTTTGTATTTTTACCTGGAACTCAAATGACCTTGCTGGAATTGCTAGAGGAGAAGGGGAAAAGGGTAGCATGGTGAACTGCCATGTGTCTGCTTAGATTTTTAAAAATAGATTAGACACCCATCTCTGCTGGTGTTTTAAGCAATTACCTGCCAGGTATATATCAGCAGTGTTATTTCAGGGTTTTCTAATGCTATTAGAGTCTTCCATCAATGATGATACCAGAAAATGTGCAATCTGAGAGGGAATTTGTAGGTGTAAAATAGACTTCACTGAGTAACATTTACAGCTGCGAGATTTAAGAGAAGAAAACTGCTGTATTTGTAATGGGGGAAGAGGCGAAGAGAATAAGCAATGTCTTCTGAGGCTTGATGTCAACTCCTCACCATTGGCATAAAGCAGGGAATCTGCCTAAATCTGCTCTTCTGCTTCTGCGGTCTGCTCTTTTGGTTCTCAGTTGGTGACCAACAAGCAGCCTGCATTTGATCAAATGCTTTTCCAAATTATGGTGAAGATTTTCTTAATAGAGTTTCACTAATGGCTTGTGGTTCATTCTTTGGAAACTCTGTGACCCTCATTTATAACAAGATGCTGATCTTACAAGGAAATTTCATTTGGTTTTCCATCACTTGGAGTCTTCCTTGAACAGGTTCTGAAGAATACCTTTATATTTTAACAGAAATGAACAGCACTCATTTCTGTTAGACTTGGGACAAGGGAAGTGCCATTATTATCCCTTGGGTTCTGATTTTTTTCTGACTGCTTTTGATTTGTGTTGGCAGCTATTCCTCTAAACCTCTTTTTATGCTTTTCAAAAAAAATGTTATTATTCTAAATTAACGTTAGATCACACCAATGATTTTTCATGGCTGCTGCCTCAGGCTGGGACTCCCTGTAAGTTATTGTGCCTAAGCATGTGAGGTTTCCATGTTCAGGGATCTTGTTCCCAGAGCACACAAGAATAGATGTGTCTGTTCGAATCAGACTTCATGTTTAGTTACATTCATGGAACCAGGCAAGTGAAAGATACGCATCCACTCCATGGCTCTAGAAAAGGCCTCAGCTGTGCCTGTTCTTATTAGTTTTTATTAGGTGTTCTGCTCCATTGAAGATTTTCAAATTAAACAGGAATTCTAGACACAAACAGAGAGATGTTCTCTAGTCTTCAAGTTACTCCCTAGGTATGTGATGTGGGGGTAATAATTCCTGGAGGCCTCAGTTTCTGTATCTGGTAGCAATAAATACCAACCCACGTAATAACTAAGAACCTTTCCTGTTTTAGAATCCTGCCTTGCCAATAATAGAGGTTTTCTTTTTCCCTGCCTATGTCTTCAATTTAGCTTTCTTTCCCAGGAATCCAACTGGTTTATTAAAGTTTGTCTTGAATTGTTGCCTTCAATCAGAATCTAAGAACTGTCAGAAATCCCAAAGAACTCTGTGTTCCTGGGGGAAAACCCATTCAATACTTTGCAAGCTGATAGAAACATGGGTGTGGTGTGGCATATCTGCTCCACCTAAACTTTTAACCCAGTTGTTTCCCCTGGAGAATTCCCAGTGATTGTTCTGAACTAACAAATGTTAGTATATTAACTGTTCTTTAGAGCTCCTGTACAATCCTGACTGTTCTCTGGTCAAGAATCTTCCTGCTATAGGCTGATTCAGGCTTCTTCCCAGCCACCCTATTAATCCCAAGAACAAAAGTTTCCGTGGACCTCAGTCCTGCTGGGGCAGCTACTTTCTGTATGTCATTTGTTTTTACATTACATACACAAAATAATGGGTACATGCATATAACATAACTTGATCATTTCCATACTTCCTCCCCTTATTCCCCTTCTCCTACTTCTTTAAACTTTACATGTCAGGTACCTGCCAGTTCAAGCCCTAGCCAGACACATAAAGATTTACTATCTACAGATTGTCTAAACAGCATCCTCAGGCTCCTGACCCCTGAATTCTGGTCCTTTTAATGTTCCTCTTAATTGCCAGTATCCTTGTTTTGAGAATTTGTGTACACTAGACCTTTTCGTGTTTTCTTCTAAGTAACAATTTGAGAAAATTAAGGCCTCTGAGGAATACAAGGAAACACAGCTGAAAGTTGAAGCAATACATGATCCAGAGTTGTCTTCTCCTTTCCCAAGTCGCAGTATAATAAGAAATTTTGAAAGGAAGACTTTGGGGACATAAACTAGCTGGTAAAAACTGTATGAGTAACAAAACCGTATTCACCTGGCAGTCTCCATGTATACTTTAATTTGTAGTGGGAATCTGTAGATTTTTGAATTGCTTCAATGTTTGTCTTGAAATTATGATGTTGCTACTGCCATTGGATCTATACAATTAGTACACTTTGCAAGAACAAATTAAGCTTTAGGTCAAATGTATTTCAATTTCTGTGTAAATGGCACATAGTACCTGGAAGTTGTTTTAGAATTGCAAATGGGAGGAGATAATTCTCTCTTAAAGTGTATATCAAAATCATTGACAAACAAACACATGCACACACTCAAAACTACAAAAGAAGTAACTTTTGTTCATACCTGTTCAACAGAGCTGTTGGGACTATCTAATGTATTTGTTTCTCTAAGCACTATTGATTGTCCTGACAGTAGATTTAACATAGAGGGCTTTTGTTAGGAGTTGTTTGTCCTTTTTTATTTATTAATTCTTTTTTCTCTAGAAAAAAAAATCCAGAGACATATGACTGGTAATCGGCAATTGCAAATTTATATTCCTAACAGGTGGGGTTTCCTCTTTCTGGCCTTTAACAGCCCATTTAGCCTCTCCATCCATTTCCCCATCAGCAAAATATAAATAGCTGAATTAATGAGAATCAAGTGCTTTGAAAATGAAAACTGCACAGCACTAGAAGTGGCAACAGAATATTTCTTCTTTTATTGAAGAAACATTTATCAAACTTAGTGACAGTTCTGTGCAGAACTTTAGAGATCACAGAAACATACAAGACAAGGATCTTGTCCTCTATAATATTCACTCGCATCTAATGCCCATCTAGTCTCCTACACTGGGAGGTTGTAACTATGTAGATTAACCCTGGGCTTAGTTAGAGGTTACAGCACTGAGCTTAGTTACGTCGTGAACATACGAATTTACCAAAGAAAACTCTTAATTTTTTATTCATAATAATAGCATAAACCTTGCAAGATTTTGTCTGTGAGATTCTAATGGATGGATGAAATACTATCTCTCAGAATGTTCAAGGAGTACAAAGTTTAGTCCATTGAACATTTGTTTCCAAATGAAGTAGATCAGAAGTGCTCAACTGATGCCTGAACATGGTTTCAAGAAGGAATAAACTTTTAAAATGTAATACCAGTAAAGATATATTTACATTAAATAAAATGGGCTATCTTCATGCACAGTTTGGTTAAGTTATTACTGTATATTATTAGTCATTAGAGCTAGAAAGGAATTGGCCAGAATTCCATGTTCTTGAATCCTCAACCAACTGCTTTATGCAGCAGCCAATTCCTTCAAGTCTCCTCATGGAAGAAACATAAAGCAGGATTTCCAAAAGACTTCACAGACAGTGAGTGCACTTGGAGACTTTTTGGCGTTCATAATGCTGATTAACATGTACATGGTTAATAATGAAAACAACAGAGAAAGGCGAACTTTATTAAGCCTAGAACTTCCCACATTGGTGCCACCCCACGGTACTTCATTGTTTTTGTTTTGGGGGATTTCGTTTGCTTGGATGAATGTTTGTCTTTCCCATTGAAGCAGTGATAGGACACATTATGTAACTGTTCCTTGGAGAACATCTGGGGAACTCTGTAAGTAGAGGACACTCCCTTTAATCTCCAGTTAGGTTTTAACACACATGTTCTCTTCCTTAGTAAACTATATTGGTTCTTTCAGCTCTGAGAAGCAGTCACAAAAACTGGGGGTTCTATTTTTTTATGATCAGCATCTTGGTTCTGCTTGGCTTTCTGATCAGAGGAAGCCTAAGGAAGAACACCATTCTCCTTCTATGAAAAACTCCACCATCTGCTGTTTGTGACATTCTTCAGATCTCCCTTTGGGTAGAACAAGGGAATTAAGGAAAGTTTTTAGCTCTTTGCATAGGTTGGAGTGTGCCGTTAAAAATATCCTCCAGATGGAAAAGAGAAATCTTCTAGGCATGTCCGAATGAGAGGAGGACGTCAGTGGAAAGATGTGTGAAACCTGGGAAAACTAAACTACTACCTCTAAATCTAAGTTTCCCTATCTGTAAAATGGGAATAACAATTTACATATCGAGTTGCTAGGAAAGGATAGATGAGGAAAATTGTGTTTATCATAGTGTCTGGCATTTGTTGTTTGGGTTATTAACCTTATATGGACAGTACAAATATTATTTAGGTTCATTTACCTTTCACCTGTAAGGCATTTTAAATGTGTTTTGGAATCAGTCAAGTAAATGTTCTAAAAAAAGCTCTCCCTTGCATTAAAATGGGTACTTTCATCATTATTTAGTTCAGATACTTATAGAATGGCCACAGTTTCTTTGCTAACACCTGGCCACTACAGCATTCTAATATGGCCCCAAATAGACCCTCTTTAATGTTTACATGGCGAGTCAGTAAAGATTGCCTTTTACAAAGCAGTCAAATTGGCCCATCAGCTTGGATACCGTATTCTATTCTGTGGTCTCTGTAAAACTTAGTATATTGCTCAAACAAAGCGAAATTTTTCTTTAACCTGTTTGTTCTCTTCCTGTTAGTTCTTTAACCTATTAGTTCAATCTATAGTTGTATTTTCTGGATATCTGATAATTATTTTAATGCAATACATTCCTATAAATTTGAATTTAACATTCTATAATTTTATTTTCTATGTGTGGGAAATACTACCCTTTTGATTATATTCCATTGGAAATCTGCCAAGGCAATAGGCTTCTCAGCATCTTGCTTCACTAAATAGCATCCAATTTAAGTAAAAGAATGTATGTGGAGTAGTCAGAACTATATCCAATTATTTAGTGTAAGCAGAGGTATTAACAAAAGCTTGGAATAAAGAAAGCCAACTTTGTTTCCTTCTAGTTTTGCAGCAGCTGGACTCCAAGAAAAATCACCTTATTATTCAAATAAGTATTATAAAATGAGGTAATGAATAGGATAATTTTTCTTGTTTGTTTGGCTTTCTGTGGCATCAGCCAGTAGATCAACAAAATCAAAACAGTTTCCTTTGAATTTTAACACTTTGAGGATTAATTTGCTTGAGTTTGGTTTGTTGATCATGATGACTTTATTCATTTTTAAAATACCATAAAAGTTTTTGGTTTTAAGCAATTCATATTGTCTTGGGGTGCTCTTCTTTTAGCATCGGATATTCATTCGAGAATCCAAATGAGGTTAATTTTACTCTTGGGCCTCCGTTTTATTTCCTTAAAAGGGAGCCCATCTTGGAACTCCATTTGTGTAAGTATTTGTGTAAATATTTATAGTATAAATTCTACATTTCATTGCCATAAGATAGTGAGGTGGCCAACTTTCCACTCACGTATTTCCTGGTGTTACTGTATGAGTTTGGAAACTTTCAAATGCCAAAGGAAGGAATTTAACTCAATCTGGCGAAAGCACGAGAACATATGTATTATGGACTCAGGCAGGGAGTGAAAGTTGTGATCGTGACTCCTTGATTTTATTTTTTTTCTATTTCGCTATTCTTGCCCCCCGCACTACCAGTCTCTTCTCTATCTTTTCAATTTCGACTTCTGTCCTGTGCCAAGCAATGTTGAATATGACAGACATCCCATTTTCACAGTGAAGCTCAAAAATCTCTCTGCTCAACCTAGTAGCTTTTCAAATATTTGATCAAGTTGCATGTATTAAGGGTTTTTTTTTGTCTTGCCTGGGTCGCCAATTATTCAACTTTTTACATATGATGCAGTGATGAAAGAAGCAATCAATTCATGATGCAAAGATAACAGAAGTGGCTGAGGAGAGTGAAAGTAACAGGGGAGTATAGTCAAGGAAACTCTATTAAGCTCATTTCTGCTGTATGCTCCTCGGGATTTGTAAATGTTTGCAATCCGGCTAAACTGAAAACTGTTTTTCTCTTTCTTGACTCTTCTTCTCTTTTTACTGTATCTAACCTTTATTGTACATTGAAGAAAAAGTGAAGGAATATTTTGCTACTATTTAAGACTTAAGAGTTATTTCTGATGGGATCAAAAGCAAAGCACAAAGACTTATGTTTTACTTACTTTGTTATCATTCTATGGTATTAGACTCCTTGTCTTTGCTATATTTTGGTTCTTCATCCTCATAAGGAGTAATAAGTGATAATATGTATGGCAAGGTATCTAGAAGAGAAGACATATTAAACCAACACCTGTTGCCAGTTTCACGTGGAGTCTTGGTAGTAATAGGAGTACAGGATGAGAAGATATTGGTAAATTTTATGAAGCACAACTCTGAGCAACCCAAAGCTGGGCCAAATCATATTTTAAATCTAATTTTTTTACAATCTTATTTGTTTACACACACACACACACACACACACACACACACACACACACACATCTGCATGCTTTTTCAAGCATTACTTTCATCAGGTTCTTACAGATTTTAGGCAAGACACGATTTAATAATGCTTTGGATTTTACTCCTGTTTTTAACATTAGAGCAGTGATTTTGTGAAAAAGTGAATGAATATTAAAGACTTTTTTCCCACTTTACCTTGCCCTTTTGATGTGCTGTTATTTAGTTGAGATTCTGTTATTTTCATGTTTTGTTGATAGGCTGTGTTTCACATTATATCCTCAGTGAATGGAGGAACCAGGAGTGACTGGGGAACTGCAAAGCAAAGCAATTAAATTTATATTTACTGCTAATCATTTCAACTTCTGGCAGGCAGCCTAATTGCAAGCCCAAAGAGGATGCTCATGAGAACTGTGGTCGTATAACTTGCCCAGTGACTTTCAGTAAGACACATGGTTTGTGAAAGCTACTGGTTTATTGGGAGAGTAAATATTGCAGCTTAAGTTTTCTTGCACTGTTTCCAGCTCAGGATTTATTGAATATAATTTAATGAAATATATAATTTAAAGAAATGAGATAAAATGTGATTAGTATCTTCCCACCCTCTCTTTTTAGGACAGGCAGCCAATGTCTAACCATCCTAACAGACAAAAAACAATCTATGGCTTTTTCTATGCATAGCTTCCATTAATGTTAATGGTTTTTTCTGGGCATAGTTTCCATTAATGTTAATGAGATGTCTTCTTGGAGAAAAGAAAAGAAAATAGACCTTCATTTGCTTCAAGTATTTTCCAGTGTAGGCTGCAACTGAATGTCTAATAGTAAAATATACTGACTCCAAAGGCAGGAATCATTCATCTTCTATTTTTGTTTTCAGTATATATTAGTTGCTTGGTAAAGTTGTATTTTCTGGAAATATGTAGGAAATACAGCTCTATCAGTCATATCAGCAGAACTAAATTTTTATGCAGCTGAAGATCTTCTTTACATTTAGTATATTACTTT
This sequence comes from Hystrix cristata, assembly GCA_004026905.1. NCBI lineage: Eukaryota > Metazoa > Chordata > Mammalia > Rodentia > Hystricidae > Hystrix > Hystrix cristata. The sequence continues at coordinate 19,552 of PVJO010007561.1, forward strand.
ATGATTTTTGTAATAACTGCTGAATTGCACCTGCATCTACCACTTAAGCAGAGTGCATGTTATAAATCATGGAGCAATAATTAAATATGAAGTTAAGTGAATTATAGTTAGAAAAAAGGGACAGGAAAGGTATTTTTCTTGACGTTTATTCAAGGTCAATCAAACACATCTGCAGCAGAAAGAGCAGTGTTCTACTATGCGCTGCATTCCCAATGTATCAATTTCTGCATTAAAATTGTATGCTGAAAAGGGCATATGTTTAAAATCCTGCCTAGTGGCAGCATTTTAATAGTCAGTCTGATGCCCAAATGGATGGAATATATTTTTATTCCCAAGAATGTTATTTTCCTTTCTTTGCTGATCCTTTCTTTGTTCTGTTCCTATGGTCTCTTGAATAAAACAGCGTATTTTGTAATGCAGTAAACAGATCACTCACAATTTTTGAAAACAAAAAGCTACGTTTGTTAAAAAAAAGTCTTAGTTAGGCTGTAACACAGAAAAATGCAGGGAAATGATGAATAGTACGAACTCCTTTTAAAAGGTCACTTCAAAAAAAGCACCCAGCTTTTTTTGTATTATCCTGGTAGGATGTTGGCATATATGTATGTGCCTTAAACTCCATATGAAGTTTTCATTTTCTTTCTTCAGTTTTCTTTATTGGTAATTCTCATACCACCAGCAACTTGATATTCATGTCCCTAGATCACCATACGAATGAGAATTTCATTAACTTTAAAGCTTAACTGTAACAGAAAATATTAATATTAAAGCTGGAATCTTAGTTAATATGTTTTTATGGAAGGAGACATGGTTTTTCTTTGCTCTCTTGTCACTCGGTTGTCCCAGTTTCGTTTGTCTTTTCAGTTTCTGGCTCAGTCTGAAAAAAAAATCTTGAAGAAGAAATAGTTAGAGCTCTTTTATCCCCAGGATTTTATATCCTGTCAGGCCCTGTTACTGGCACAACACCAGATGTATAATTTTATATGCTTAAAGGTACATGAGACAAAAACACTGGAAATGTATTTCTGTGCTACCAAGAAATTTGGAAATAAAAAGGAAAAATAATATGGATTTTTATATCCAAATGCTACTACTAAATTGAGGATTACTGAGAATCAACATTGTGACTTGATAGGTAGTGTTGCCACCACATTTTCAATAAATCAACAATTGATTAAAGACCATTAGAGTTACTGGTTTTATGCTAAGTGGAAAAATAGAAAGCAACTGAATATTGAAAAATAGGAATGTTTATTTTAGTCTGTGTCTATGCATGAAGCATTCGAAACAATAAATGTTTGATTAATAAAAAAGTATAATGAGTTATGAATCAATGGTTGGGTGAGCTCAGTGGGACTAAGGAATTTCTAGACACTGAGGTCACTGCAGGTGACTATTTTGGGATCTTTAAAGAATATCTTAAGATCAAAGTTGTGGCAGCAAAAGGAAAAGATAGCTTCAAATATTTTCAATTAAATTTGGTACATAGTTACCCGTGAAACAACTTTTAAATAATGAGATGTACAGTTCCACTTGTAAGACATTCTAGAAAAAGAAGACAAAAATACAAGGAGAAAAATCTGATGAGTGGTTTTCAAGGGATGATGAGTGGTTTTGGGGGAGTGATGGGAATGTTCTATAGCTTGCGGCCAAGATGGTTACATAACTGTATGCATTTGTCATAATCATCGATCTGGATGTTTAAAGATTTATGGTTCTATTATTTTCATCTGATTCCATGGGAGGAAGTGGGCTTTCCTGAGACTTCACCTATAATCTATATTGAAATAACATCAAAGGTATGAAAAATTATGTTCTGAGTTCTAGGCACTTAAATTAAAATAACTTTGAAATTGGGTTCTTATGTTTTGATTGCTTAAGCTGAGAGTACGAGAAGCACAAGATTTAGCTATGTAAATAATGAATGCTATATTTGTAGTAAGCTCAGTGACCTGTGTCAGTTCTCCATCCCCATCTTTATGGAGTATTCACACCATTTTACATGGCAGTCACTTCTCCTGCCAAAACACTTGGTCACTTGGTGTCTAGGCTGGAACATTTTCCTAGTTTTCTTCTGCTTTTCTTTTGCTTCTCTTCAGTTTTCTCTTCTGGTTCTTTCTCAGCTTTCTGATCTTTAATGATTAAAAACCCTTACACCTAAGATCTAAGCTCTTGTTACTATTTAGACGCAATCCCCTGGAGAGCGCTTTCTCTCCTGTAGCTTTATATAACATCTGTAAGTTATACATCTAAGTTTGATCTCTACTTCCTAAACTCATGTGCCCTATTTATTATCCCATCTTGTGTAAACTTTAGTTGCCAAAGCTTAATATGGTATTTCTCTCAAAATCTAATCTTTCCACCATATCTGTCTCAAAGGATGTCAGTCCATGATTCCTGTTGTTCTTTCCAAAAATCTTGAAATCATCTTGAGTTCTTCCTTTTTTCCCCATACTTCATAGCCAGTCTGTCTGTACATCTTGTTGGCTCTACTTTCACATGACTTGACTATGGTTAAAATCTAGTGGATTTTACTCACCATTAGGATAATCTACTAAGTTTTTTTTTTGTTGTTTTAAGCTCCCTTCAGTCAGTTTCCAAAGAATCTGAGAATGAGCTTTTTAACACTTTAAATCAGATTGTATCCATCATCTGCTCAGAATCCTCCCATGACCATCTCACTGGAGTAAAATTCTAATCACTTCAAATGACCAATAAGTTCCACTGTGATCATACTATTTATTCCCTCCTCACTTCACCCTTTCATTACTTTACTCCAGCCACACTGGCCTGCTCAAGCACACCATGCTTACTTCTTCCTCCAAGCATTTCTGTGTGATCTCTCCTCCCTCAGACTGCTCTCTTCCTAGACGTCAACGTGTTTCTTCACCTGACCTCCTTGGACCTGCACAAGGTCATGTTTGCATTGAGACCTCCTTTGGGTACTCTGTCTTCTAGTGCCACGTGCTTATACTTCTTTTACCGCTTTCTTATACTGTATATTTTGATTTGTTTCTTGTTTCCTAATTCTAGAGTGAGATCTGCAGGAGGGCAGAGATTTGTATGTTTAATTGCTGTGCTATTTCCCTGGTATCTAGAAAAATGCCTGATATACACAAAATGCTCAGTCAGCATGAGTTGAGTGAATGAGTACAATCACATTTAAAAATTACTCAGAGTGAATTGAATACTACTATACTTTAGTATCTCTCTCTTTAGGGAATGGGGTAGCATAACCTTTCTGGAGTCAATTACTCAGGAAAAGTTTAAGGAAAGAAAATTATCCTGATGCTGTGCATGGTGGCACGTGTCTGTAATCCTAGCTACTCAAGGGGCTAAGGCAGGAGTATTGCAAGTTCAAGGCCAGCCTGAGCAACTCTGTGATGCCATGTCCAAAAATAAGATGAAATAAAATAAAACAAAATAGCAAAAATAGGCTATAGCTTGGTGCCAGAGTACTCACTTAGCAGGCACAAGCCCCAAGGTTCAAGCCCCAGTACCACACACACAACACACACACACACACACACACACACACACACACACACAAAGAAAGAAAGAAAGAAAGAAAGAAAGAAAGAAAGAAAGAAAGGCAAAGAAAAAAATAGCTTGATATTTGACAAGTAAAAGGATCTCAGTAGCTATGTTGGACTAACAAGTGAAAAGATGAAACGACATGGCAGCACATACCTACACACTTGTAATCCTGCCACTCTGGGAAGTTGGAGCGGAAAGATCATAAACTCGAGTCCAGCTGTGCAACTTAGTGACTTAATCAAGATCTTTTCTCAGAAAGAAAAAAGAGTAAAATGATGAATCTATTTAATACTTGCATCCTGACCTAGAGATCATGTAGCTATATGTAATTATTTGATAATTCAATGTGTATTTGGAAGAAACACCAAAAAGAAAAAAAAAAAAGCATTCCTGTTCTTTTTTGGAAAGAAAAGCCAGATTCCTCAAGGAACAAAGTTGTTTCCTCTCAAAACCAGGCAGGAGTCTCCATCCTCCAAGTTGGAGAGCACCCTGGGATGTATGGGAGGCTGCCAGGTGGCTCCAGACACACTGCTGTTAGATGGGGTCATGCCAGATGAGAGTAAAATGTCTACACCGCAGCTGAACACAAAGAAGTCCCATGTTTTCCGAAAACAGCAAGTGGGGAGGGATCACAGTTCATTGAATGATCTCTTCAGTGTAGGCCACTGCAAAAAGAGTGGCTTGCCGGTCAGCTGGAGACAATTAGAGCAGTCAAGTGTGGAGCTTTGCCGTGGACCTTATTAATGCAACTCCTCAGGGAGGGATTTTCACTTGGAAAAAATTAGCCTTTGCTCTCAAGAGCACTGGAAAGACATTTTCCATTCTCTATTGAGAATCCAAGATTCTCCATTATCACCTCTGGGAACAGAAGACAGAGTACTTTTGATTCATTGTCACCTTCAGATAAGTGAAGAAAGATGCTTCTCAACAAGTGCGAATAGATTGTGGTAAACAAATGGAGTATTTTTAAAGGATATTTAAACAGCAAGTGAGTCTTCTCTCATTCAGCGTGGCTGTCTAGACTTGAAGGGCCGCCTTTAGTTGTGTTCAGCGTATATTATGACCAAGAGGTGTTTATGAGAGTCAGTGGCTGCCCCACTCCCTCCCCAAAGGCTTCTGTATATGAGATGCCCTAAAGAAAAGTGCCTTTTCAGACTTTGTCTAATGTGTTCTTCTCCAGTCTTATTGACTGCTGGTTCATGTCGTGCTGTGAGTAACTCACGGCTTTATTGACTCCTGGCAGTCCTTGGGAAAGTCCAGTTTTGTATGGTTTACCTTAGATTTGGTTTAAGTGCATCAATGATTCAGTCTCACCAAGCTTTCATAACAAAGCCCTACGGTGGCTTCTTCTCTCCTAATCAGAAGAATCATATTCTGTATCTCTCAGTTTTGTGCCTTAGTTTATGCTGTCCTGGTTAAGAGGTTTTTATTGTTAGCAATACCGTGTAGTGTATAAGAAATTTTGAAACAACAACAAAAAAGTTTAAACCCAGTTCTAACAGTGGCTAGCTGTGTGATCTCTGCTCTTTAGCCATAGTTTTATTGTCTGTAAATGGAAGTGCTACCTACTTTTAAAGCAACTGTAAGGATTAAATGAGCACAGATAAGTAAATAATGTCTGTTATGCGGATCCTGGGCCGAGGGTCTACGTTTCACCCTAGTAAATGTACGTATGTGTGTGAATATGTGTATATGTGGGTGTTTATGTGTATATATGAGCGTATGTATATGTGTGTGTATGTGTATTTGTGTGTATGTGTGTATGTCTGCCTCTTAGGATGTTTACCTGGGTTCATATATATGGACTTGGGTCCTTGGACGTATTCCAGGGTGTCCTAATCATTGTATAAAGGGGTGGTGTATGGCAATTCCTTTTTAAATGAGTTTACTGATATTTTTTCTACCTTCATTTATTTTCTTTGAAATTACTCTGTAAGTCAGAGTGCACCAAGTTTGCATTTATGTGAAAAATAGACAAAATGACAATAATTACGAGTATTAAATTATCTATTTACTTCTTTATTATTATTGGCTTCTTGATGAAGAACGCCATGGGAATCTCTTAACAGCTACCCCCATATGATGAACATACGATGGAGCGCAGAAGAACTAATCGAGTGCTGTCAAGTATCACAGGTTCCTTCTTACACCGAACCAAAAATACGGCTGAACATTCTTCTAAAAACGAACCTATGAAAGGGCTTTTTATAATACTTAGGGGAATGATTTTTCGTATCATTCTTCTTGAATACTAGTGGAAAAATTACTAAAAGCAAAACTGAAATATAAAAATAACTCAAGTAAATACAGGAAAATGACATGAAAACGAATTGATGTAGGCGGCAGTTGCAAGGATTGATAGGTGAACCAGTAGGCTTTATCTACATCCAGATATTTTAGTTCTGAATTAGGATTTTCAAACAAAAGCTCTTGAGCTGGGAGTACACTCGTTCATTCTATTCTCCACTCAACCTGGAAAAGACACTGTCACATCTTGTATTTAAATAGTAGGGCTTTTTTGTTTTTTGTTTTTTTAAATGAACCTTCTCTTTCACATTTTCTTACTTTACAGTGAGGTTTTGGATTTGCTTAATCCCCGCCGCAGGCTTCAGATGTGAAAAAGACAGCTCTGATAAAAGACAGCGTGAAGTTTGCGATTACATTTCTTTTGATTTTCAAAAGGACTTATACTTGCACTTAATTGTGACCTCTGCTTACATTTCTGAAATAAAAGAGGGCCCTAACGTGTTTACCTTAGGGAATACCCTGGCAGTAAAAGTATCCCAAGAAACAATGGATCCATCTGGATTGTTTATATTCTTTTCTTTTGAAAAAAATAGTTTTCAAAACACCCAGCTTTCCAAAAATGAATACACGTGGTGGTTAAACATTCTTGTGCAGCATAATGAAAAATAAAATTGTGAATTGAGTATTTTAGGATTAAGTTCCTATATGCTAATGTTTATTAATATGTGGACCAGTTGTAACTTAGGGCCAAGTGAGGAGCAGGAAGCTCTTTGTACCACAGACATGAAGCGTCACGTCTGCACCCACTGTAGCTGTCTTGGTTATTTTTCTCTCGTTGCTGAGACAAAATACCCGACACCCAAAGTTAGGGGAAGAAAGGTTTATTTGGCTCACAGTTTGTAGAGGTTTCAGTCCACAGTCAGCTGGGTCCGAGGCAGGGTGGCCTGGCAGACAGGCGGAAGGCAGCAAAGTAAGCAAGGGATGCAAGCAAGGGACTAACCAGCTTCTTCCTGTATTTTATATTTTATCCAGGCTACCTGGCTTTAGGGTGGACAGTACTCCCTCCCTTAATCCTAATACCCTTAATCCTAGTGTCACATCCTTGATCCTAGCAGAACCATGCCAAACCGATCTGTGGACTAATTTAGTAATCACACACTCTAGATCCAGCTACCTCTGACCACATGAGGCTTTAGGGGGACATCTAGACACAAACCATAACAGTAGCTAAATCTAAAGCTTATCAGAAAGTTTCAGAGACTAAACAGTGAAAGGGGACACCTAACTCTCGTGTCTTTGAGATGCACAGTGTTTCCTAAACAAAAATAAACCTGATTTAAAACTTTGCCTCTGTGTGCAAAGAAAACCTTCCTTGGTGAATTAAAATGTATTCCAGACTAGCGGACAGCTGTGACTGAGGTCCTAGCTGACATATCTGCTAATTCCATATGCATGGAAACAAAATCTGAAGATCTCACTAGTTCAGTAGACACTAAGTCCACAGGGACCCCAATTTCTTGAGACAAGCATTTCTCAGAAGTTCATTACTTTGGTTTCTAGAAATTGTTATAGAGCTTAATTTAAAAAAATTCATATGTGTTTGCAATACATAATGAATACATTTATTGTGGGGAATTGGTACGTATACATAATGTATCTTAATCCTTTCTATGTCCCCTTCCTTTCCTCTTTTTCCCCTGCCCTCTATCTCTACATCTCCTTCCCATATCTAAAAGGTCTACCTCCCTGCTTCCTATCCTCTGTCTTTCATTTAGGTCTTTAAATTATTTATACTTTGAGTGTCTTTTATAAGAGAAACCATACACTATTTAACCATTAGTGTCTGATGTATTTCACTTAGCATTATGGCCTTGAGGTGCATCCACTGTCTGACAAATGACTCAAATTTATCCTTCTTTGTTGCTGAGTAGTATTCCATTGTATATGTATACCTCAATTTATCTCTTTATCTGTTGGTGGGCCTATAGGCTAATCCTATTATTTAACTATTGTAAGTTGTACTAGTATAAACATGGGTATACAGGTATCATTGTAATGTGGTGTCTTTAACTCTTGGGAAGATATCCAGAAGGAGAATAGCTGGGTCAAGTGGAATTCCTATTTTTACTTTCTTGAGGACTCTCTAAAGCTTGCTTTTGAATTTAAAGTAAACAAAATCAAATTATAGAGTCAAACTCTTTTTTTTTTTTTTGTATTGAGCAACTTGCAAAAGAAGTAGAGAAAGGAAATTTTTCTTTTGGAGAAACATTCTTTTACTGCAGTTGTTTTTTCCAGCTGAAAAACACACAAATTGGAAGGCCATTGCCAAGTTATTATTTAAAATGTACCCTAAAAAATAGTCATCATGCCAAGCCTGTGATTTTTAGGAAGTCTGACCAGAGGGAACATCCATATAATTTACATTTATTTAGAGAATTCATAAGAAGTCTGATCCCATTCGTGAAACTTCTCTGTATATTATAACCTTGGTACCCAAGTGATCTATGGACTGTGAAATCAGGATTATCTGGGAGCTTGTGAGATGCAGAATCTTTGGGTTCACTTTGGATTGCCTGAATGGGTATCTGTATTTTAACAAGATCCTCAGGAGACTCACAAACACATTGATGTTTGAGAATCCCTGCCCCCAAATCCTGCTTTTTAATATCCTCACTGAAGGAGATGTTCTGTTAACTATGTTTAATATAAGAACTCTACATTTTACTATGAACACTTTTACGTTTACATTCATTTGTTAAACCACAATTGTATTCTTTTGGAAGCAGGCATAGTTCTTACAGAAGAAAGAATGCTTAGGTCTTAATTTATTCCAGCATAGAGTTACAACAAAAATCTTGCCAATGCTGTAGAGTCTAGACAATACCATAAAAAAGTAATTACTTTAAATTTCTTAGCAATAGAGGCCGTGGGCCAATTCCAGTATTTTTCACAAAAGGAATGCTGGCAAATTTATTATATATTTTTGTCATGCTCCTGTCAAAATTTACAGTGGAATTTTTTTTTTTTCCTGACAGCCTGAGGCTTTATGATTTGGCTCACTGAGTCTGTGAGAAGTACTCACTGAAGCTCTTCTGGTGGCCGTGTGAAGACACACATGAGTCTATGGCTTAAAATATTATCTAAGAGAAAAGATCATTCATTTTTGAGCCATGTAGAAAGAAATGAATTTGGAAGAAGGTGTAGTCATTTAATAGTTGCAGTTGCAATAGATCTTTACTTTGATATTTATCTGTTTCATATTACAGGCTTTATTAAAAACATATTTTCAAATACTACCTTTTATCCTTCAGGCTCAAATATGTGCTGTTCACAAATGCTTGTGTTGCTGCTGTGTAGTTATTCCTATATTTACATTATGAATTGGGGAGCAAGTGTAAAAAAATCTCTTCCCGCTTTCATTATTACCCATTCCCCTTATTCCTGGGTTAAAGAATTTTCATGGGAACCAGAATAGTTTTGTGTTTCAAAAGTTGATGTTATTTTGCGCAACACTTTGAGGATTGTGCTAACGGAAAGGAACTCTATAAATCTAATGGGTGTTTATTGTTTTATGGTTCTCGATTTTCAGCGTCGAAGTGGAAGTGGCAGGATACGTGCTGAAAATACTTCAGTGGATGTCTATTTATTTCTTGTTTTGGATGTCTATTTAGGTTTCTTACTTTCTTGTATAAACAGATTCTGATTAAAAAAATTAGCCATTACCAAACATGCTATAAATGTGTACATCTCCCTTTATTCCCAAGGCTTTTCACATACACGAGTATTAAACATATATACATGTAGACAATTTTCTGTTATTTTTGTGACTCAGTTAAGAAAATCGTGTTTGTGTTCCATCACTTCTTCCCATTAAATACCAGAAATGTTCAAGGATTTTTTATGTCATTTTTAATCAGATATATCTTACAGGAAGGACAATGAACCAAAAATACTTAAGGAAAAAACAACCTGTATCAATGGCATTAGCTACATTCCTACCTTTGAAAAATGAATGCCTCATTCCTATTGCCAATTTAAAAAAACAAAATTGTCGTTCACTTGATTTGCCTCCATATATTTTGAAATGCTGTGTCAAAAGATGGGTTGCATTAGGATGTCCCCACTGTATAGAAGAGGAGATATGCGGGAGCTGCAGGTGAGTTCCTTGATTTGTCGGGCTGCACATGTGTCCATGTCCGAGGGTTCCCCTTTAGATATACAGGGCAGTTGTGGTGACTTGCTCTGAGAACGCCTGTGCCCGCACTTTTCTCCTAGTGACTGGACCCCTCTGAAACCCACAGAGTGTTGGTAAAATGCTTGCGGGGTCTGCTGTCTGGCTATCATATTTGAATATATGATTTCTTTTCAGTGCAAATCACTCCTTTCCCTTGCCACCTCTTTTCCAAACATAGACAAAGGCTCTAATTGATAATTTGTGTTTTTTTTTACTGCTGACTTAACACTTTAGGTTGTATCTCTAATTACCCCTATGAGGTTCAGTTAATAACTTTAACTTCAGTGCGTCTCCCCAGCTTCCCAAAGTCATTTATTAGAGCCTGCAACACTGTGTCATAAATCTTGCCAACAAACTTCAGTTGCTCTAGGTGAGCCAGTGGAACATCAACAAAAATTGCATAGCTTTGTACAGTACCCAGAAAGAGGTGCAAGTAATTATTCCTTCAGCCTGCAGCGTGTTTCCTGGTATTAAGAATTGTTTGTTACAATAAAAAAAGAGAGATTGAACCTTTGAGAATTTCACTCTATGTCTTCAGGCGTATTTGGAAAGGTTCATAAATCAATTAGGCAAGAAATCTAACTAGTAGTATTAAAAAGGTAGCAAGTATAATTGCTTAGACACAAGACTGACCCTATGAAGAATAATTTTTCCTTCATAAGTCTTCTCAATTAGCCAGACTGCTTATAAATTGAACATAAATACATATGTATATAATTCTGATAGAAAAACTTTGATCTGTTTATAGATCAAAAGCTAACAATTTTAAATAAATATTAAATAAAAATATGTGATGAATAAAGCTGTCGTATTCCCAAATTGAATCTGACATCTGCAATCTGAAGTACTCTTCTGGGGCTCGGGTGTATCCCCACTTTCTGTCCCTCAAGACATTCAGTATTGGTTAATCCCCAGGTCGTGCAGGTGAACAGGACTCAGCCAGACTCTGGCCTCTCTTACACTTCACACCTGTTCTGTGACCTTGAGAAAGGTATTCACCATATAAGCCTCTGGCCATATCCAAAATGGAGATCACAGTGGTATTTCCTTTATTAGTTTGTTTTATGGGTTGGAGGAGGAAATACATGTGAAGTGCTTACCCTATTTCATTATCATAGTTCATCCTCAAGGAAACTGATTCTTGCCTCTATTTTCTAAGCTTGAGTGGAAACTTCAGACATACTTTTTATTTTTAGTCCTACTCTGTATTTTTAAAAGTTTTACTCAGCTTTCTTTGATATATGTATCTATACATATGCATAGAAACAGGTATGTGCTTTATAATGAGCTTCATTTTTACAGCAGTTAATATCAACTACATAAAAGCAAAAGAAACAGAGATTCCCATATATGCCCTGCTCTTACACATGTACAGCCTCCCTACCATCAACGCCTCTCAAAGAGGGGAGATTTGTTGCAAGGGCCGAAACAGATTAACACACCATTATCACCATGTCCATAGTTTGTGTTATGGTTTAGTCTTTGTGTTGTACATTCTGTGGGTTTTGACAAATATTAAATGACTTGTAGTCACCATTATTGCATCATATAGAGTAGTTTCAGTTCCCTGAAAATAATCAGAGCTCCACTTATTTGTCTCTTCTTCTCTCCCAGGGCCTAGAAATCACTGATCCTTTTACTACCTCCATAATTTTGTCTTTTTCAGCATGTCGCGTGGCTAAAATCATAAGTGTAGAGCCTTCTGGGGTTGGTTTCACTGTCTCGGAAATATGAATTTAAGGTTGTACCATGCCTTGTTTGACTTTATGACCCATTTCTTTACCACTGATTAACATTCCATTATCTGAATGTACCAAAGTTTGTTTATTCATTACCCTACTAAAGGACATCTTGGTGTTTCCAAGTTTTGCCAATCATACATAAAGTTGTCATTAATACCCATGAACATGTTTTTATGTGGACATAAAATTTTAGCTCAATTGGGTAAATCCAAGCAACTCGATTGCTGGTTTGTATGCTAAGAATATGTTTAGTTTCCAAAGAAATAGTTAAAATCCATTTTATAGTAGCTATACCATTGTGTAGCCTCATTAGTAGTGAATGAGAGTTCCTGTTGCTCCATATCCTCACCGGCTTTGTGTGTTGTCAGTGTGCCAGATCTTGACAATTCTTATAGAGTAGTATCTCATAATTGTTTTGATTTATAATTTCCTTGTGATATGTGATGTTATCATCTCTGTATGTACATTTATCACCTGTTTGTCTTCCTTGGTAAAGTTACCGGGTATAACTTTTTATTCATTTTAAAAGCTAATCATTTGTAGTCTTGGGTAATTTAAGAGTTCTTTGTACGCTTCGGATAACAGTCTTTGTCTCTGGCGTACTTTCAGCACCTCAGTAACTTTAGGCTCACTTTGTACATTATTGTGCATTGATGTGTAAACAATTTGGGTATGTAGACTCTAAGTTCACCTTTGAAATATGGGAAAGATCCTGAGTTTGTTTCGTATACTCTATAGCACCCCACATAGTCTCCTGCATCCATAGAGATACTCAATAGTGCTTACTTGACCAATTGACAGATAAATATCTGATAAAATCATTTCAGTGTAGTGATACCCAAATTTGAGGAGTTCTCAGAGAAGGCCCAGAATAGTGGTATCAGATAGGACCTGAAGCAAATTATTATACTACACCTGCCTGACTTTTCAGCATGCTAAGATGAATTATATGAGCTTCAGAGGTAAAGAAAGTCACAAAAAGAGAGCCAAGAGATTCTCCTAAAAGTGGACATAATCTTCCCACAGACTATTTTGGAGTTGAGGGAGTTCCAGTGAGGTAGAGTTGTGATCATTTGATTATAGAAGTATCCCACGTAAAGATAAATTATGAGGAATGCTTCTTCCAGTATATATTTCAAAATGCCCATGGACAAAACATACTATAGTAATACTAAGAAGCAGGTTCTAATTCATTAAAAAGCATTTTTGAGCATCTATAATGTATTGAGATATTGCAGGGCAGCCAAAGGTCAATTAGACATAGAGACACAGAAAGCGTTATAGTCCCTTTGGGGAGAAAGCCCATGCAGTTAGTGATGTACCAAATCAAGAACAAAATTAATTCTGGCTAGAGGAGGGTAAGTCATTGATTCATCCAACAAATATTTAGCTATTACTGTGGTCCAGGTTTCATACCAGACGATGTGTTCTCAGAATGTGTCAGAAAATCTCTTAACTTCAAGATACTCTCTGAGCAGGAGTCAGACCCAAAAGCAGTGAGAGCTTCAAGAAAGAGTCCCAGAAATTCATCTAGACAGAGCATCAAAGGACAGATAGCATTTGAATGTTTGGAGATGAGCAACAAGAGAAGAAGCACATTTCAGAGGCTGGCAGCAGAGATGCAACAGGCACCTGCATGTCTTGTGTTCCAAAACACAAAGAAACTGCCATTTTCTGGTTTACTTTGATGACCATTTCACATCTAGGAAGTTTAATCTAATATACTAAGGTTACATTTATTCATTGTGTACTTTGACCTAGATATTGTTTTGAGCACTTTAATGTTTTTAAAACCCATCTAATACTTACTGGACTTCTGAGGCAGATATGTCCAAGACAGATACGCTTTATATGCAATTTTAGTACAGTAAGTCTCTAACTTATGAATGAGTTCCATTCCAGGAGAATGTTCTTAACTCAGATTCATTCATAAGTCCAAGAAAGTGAGTCTTACACACCTTTGACGCAAATATACAATGTAAAGCAAAAAAGAAAACCAAACCTCCACATCACCGCTGCTTTTATTCCACTCCTAGATGTCCCGGGTGCTGAATGATCACTCTACTGTACACTGTTGTGCCGTGCAGTGAGCACACAGCAGCACGACTATGATAATGTCCTGCAGAAACCTGAGCTACGTCCATGATTTGTTCATATTTAGCTTCTGCAAGGCCCATTCGTATCTGTGGAAGTTGGCAACTCCGGTGTTTGTAAGTCAGGGACTTACAGTAAAGGAAACAATGGCTTGTCCCACAAAGGACTGGGACACACTCTCAGACGTGTTTGACTCTGACTTTTACACTTTTTATCACAGCTCTGACAAAGCTCTTGTAGCCTCACAGAATTCAACCTCTGTAAAAGAGTTCACAACTGAAAATGTCTTAAAAGTGTATTTCTAAAGATGACTGCAAATGCAATTGTATGTGTGTGTGAATATATATAGAGAGACAGACAGACAGACAGACAGACAGACAGAGTCGGAACTTGCTTTTGAATAGTAATGTGAATTCATCATAACTAAATTCAGAGTAATCAGAGTCTTATGTAATGTGAATTTGTTTGTTGCTGAACAAGGAAGGGATCTACTTAGGTGAGATGGTGTAATGACAGGTGAAAAGAGAAATCTGTGTCGTTGGCCTCTTACTTAGATTTTATCTTTTCCATCAAGCTGAAGAATGCTCACACTTTAAAGTTAATATGACTCTGAGGAAGTTTAAGTCTAGGATGACAAAAAGAATTAGTGTTTCACACAGTAGTGATGGAAGAGGTTATTTTGGATGAACAGGTTAGAACAGAGACAACACAGATGAGAGATCTGGACGGAGGGTTTAATGTCCCCTCATGGCATTTTTGACTCCTTAAGAATGAGTTCAGGGAAGATATCTGTCCAATGAACCGTGTACAGAGGTCTGAGGATTTTAGTTCACCAAAATCTCATATCAGCAGCTAGTGAATGGCTGTTTTAAAACCTCAGACAATGTAGATGGAAACCCAGTGTCATAATTAAGGAAAGTAATGCACTGTTACCCATATTATACATTGCATGTAAATTAGTGTATTTTGTTAAGATCCATTAGAATCTAAGATTAACAGACTGTTTATCTAAAAGATGAATGCTTAGAAAACCTTTGTCTACAAACTGATAGTTAAAGAATAGAAGGTGATTCTCCAGCAGAAGACTTGAGCTGAGGATGGAAGAAAGTGGTCTGGATAACTTTTTTCAAATAGGCTAAGGTTTGTCATTGGGAAAGGGTACACATTGCTCTATAATGTTCCTTAGTGTGGACCCATGAAACAGATAACTTTTAGTTCAAAAGGGTTTTAAAATGAATAAATTGCTTTGAGAAGTAGAAACATCACTGGCACAGATTTAACCCTTTGCCATGGGCATTATAGAACAGCTTTGTGCTTCACATGAGCTTCAGGCTAAGAGCAGCTTGTGATTTTATTAATCAATTATTCAGTATTTTAACTGTCATTGGCAAAGTTCCGCTCGTGTCTTCCATCAGGTGTCCCTGATTAATCATGGGACATTCTAAAATCACAAACCAAGAGAAGTCCTAAAGTTTTTTGCCTGTGGTCTCCAGAATTAAGTTATTTACAACTTAAATTTTTAAGTAATCTGAGAACTAAGATAGAGATAAAGCATTGTATCAAGTGAGAGTCATTTGATAAGTCTGAGGGAAAGGAGATAACGAGTAAAATATGTTGACAGTTTTATCATTTACAGTACTGATTTTTTTTTAAAGAAAACTCAGCTTATGATCTTTCTCTTAAACTATCAATAGGGGAACCATAGAAATTTTTATGACTAGTAATATGAAGGACTACAACACATACTGTGTAGTCTAAATTAAAACGTGTCGGGAGATAGTCACCTCCCTATATTGCTGAATTATATTTGATAGTCACACTTATGCAATAATAGAGAAACAAGATAAAAGACATGCTGGAATTGTCTCCTCCACTTACAGGCCACCTTCTGTTAATTTTCTGTCAGCTGAGACTGCATTGTGCACTCATACACACTCTGCATATAAAGTTGAGAAAAGAATTAGATTTAAAATTATTTTTAGGCTGACAGTTATACAAATGAAGGATCTGCTTTCCTATTATTATTTGTTTCTAAGTGTGGAGGCATATCTGATGTTCTCTCAGCAATGACTATTGCTTTTCTCAGGATCCTACTTACTTCTTGCATTATACATCAGCCTGAGCTTGACATTTCTGTATCCCCATGACATAGTCCTTATGCTCAGCAAAGGTTCCCTGTACATAGCAAACATGGGTTTGTTGTGTTCACTACATCAACATTATGGAAATATAATTGCATATAAATTGAAAACACTGTTGATGAGCCATACGGAATTTTTTCTTACCTTGTGTTCTAGCCTGTCTCTGCTTTTTCATAGGTTATATACAGTAGAATTCCAGAAAACATTATTTTGTATGACATCAATAAATGAAAGTAAACCCTTCTACAAATAAAATTGAATGATTGTTCCCTAGATACATTTATACTATCTCAGTGCAGTGCCCTGACCTCAGCCAAAGGGAGTGTTTGCTACAATTTTGATAGAAATCATCAGCTATGAACAGAGGGTCCTCACCAGTCTCTGGGGTAGTAATTGCTGTCAGGGCACCTCAGCATCCCCAAAGAAGTCAGATTTTCTTTCTTTCTTTCTTTCTTTCTTTCTTTCTTTCTTTCTTTCTTTCTTTCTTTCTTTTTCTTTCTTTCTTTCTTTCTTCCTCTCCCCTGCTCTCCCCTCCCCCCTCCCCTTCATTTCCCTTCCCTTCCCTTCCTTGGATCCTTTAAAGCAAGGTTGTATCTAAGAGTACAATGGACTTAAGAGGATGCTTAACCTAGACAAATAAATCATTTTAACTCTCAAAGAAGAAAGCAGGAAGAGCATGCTATTTGGAAATTATAAAAATATGTTTTGTTGCATTTTTGCTAACTTTTCAATTAATTAATAGTGATTATCACAAATTAGACCATCGTGAATTGAAATTTATTGATGCACATACAAATTTAGAAGATACTTAAGAATAGAATTACAAAACTTAAAAAGATTGTCTAGAAAATAAAGATTTTGGATTGAATGGGGAAAATAATATAAGAGGTTATGTAACTTGTTCAATATCACTGTTTGTTTGATTCTTAGGATACCATTATTCATTTCTTCTATTATGGAAATTAGCACAAATAGAAAAAAATAACATAATGGTTCTAAATATACCTATCACCCAGAGTCTACATTTAAAAACACTTGTCAAAAAAGTTCCTGCACTTTCACTAAACTCACATTTTACTTCTTTAATACTAAGGTATTTTGCCAAATGTCTCTCCTTTCCTTAAGAAAATGTAGGCATTTACATTTGATCATCTCATATTTAGTACAGTTTTCTGAACGCCTTCATATCATTTAAAATAACTATTTTTCATCAAACAGTATGGTTTCATTTTATTGTTATTAGACTGATTATTTCCATCTACTCACTGATGATTTAAACTATTATTTTTTCTTCCTGTCATGTTACATTGATTGATATGTCTAAAACAAAGCAAAAACGTACAGATGATAATGTAAAAATTTACTTCTTACTTTAGTAAGAATGGTGTTAATGTTATACATGATGTTAGCAATTGACTAAAGAAACATGCTATCTTCATTGTGCCAAACAGTATTCATCTGCTAGCTTAGTAGGTGATTTTTAAAAATCAAGAGTACACATTGAATTTGCCAAATAACCTTTACAGACTCTACCTCAGTGACATTTTTTGTTCTTCTCATTTGCCTTAATGACACATATTAAGTGGTCTCCTAATTTTGAAAGATCTCAGAATTTTGGAGATATAGCTTATCCCATCATGCATAGCTTTTGAAGTCAGAAATGTCAGTTTTAGTCCTGCTGTACATTTGGTGGCTATGTAAATCTGTGCTACCTCTTCATCTGTAACATGATCTTAATAATAACTACCTCAGAGTTACAAAGCTAAAATTGGTCATTATATAAACTGCCACTCAGGAAAAGAGTAAATGGCGAAACGTGCACAACCATCTTATCCGAGTGTGTTATCCCTTCACATGCCGTTGGTATTTGTACAGCGCATGTGAGCTGGAATTTTCCTAACTGTGGTGTTAATGTAAATTGGCCTATGAATTTTTATGTGTGTGCCACATTTTACTGAGTTTGTATAACAGAGCTCTAATTTTTTGAAGTCAGAAGTTTTCTGTCATAGAAAATACTCTAAAACAGATTCCATCTCTCAGGATTACCTTTTTCTTGACTTTTTTATGTTAAGGAATATCCAGTAGTAGTAGTTAAGAGCACATACTTTGAAGATACAGAGATTTGGATCCAAATCCTGGTTCTTCAAGTGACTTTTGGCAAGTAACATTTCTGTGCCTTCGTTTTCTTTTCAATCAAATGAAGGCAGTAATCACAGCTGCTACACAGAGTTGATGTGAGGATAAAAATCACTATTTGGGAAGTACTTATTTTGTGATCATTATGGGCCAGATCTGTATTACAACAAGATTCAACTGGGAACATACAGGGGGTCAGTGACACTTAGAATTTATTATTATTATTTTTATTATTAACATTATTCATAGCTTAGACATAAACTATCTAAGCCAAATCTTTTATGCTGGTAATTTCTGAAGTTATTTCTGTACTGGCTTTACTACCTGGCTAGTTTATCACTTTTAGCTCTGTAACTTTCATGACTACAGCTGGGTGCACACCTGGGTAGTATTTTTTGAGATTGACCATTTACATAACATTTCTACTGTAGTACTTGAGTAAGGAATACATGGGTTGGGGACTTAGTTCAGCGGTTAGAGTGCTTGCCTTGCATGCACAAGTCCCTGAGTTCGATCTCCAGCACCCCCCCAAAAAAAATGAAATACATATTCTGGAGAGTAGCATGTGACAGTACGTGTGACAGGAAAGTAATCCCAGGGATAATAAAAGGTTGAATAACAGAAGCAATTTTTAAAATCCTAAGTAGTCTTTTAAAGCATTAAATATATAGTAAGTAAAAAAAAAAATGAAGAGTTTACTTTATACAAATGCCAGGGTTAAGGTAGTTATTTCTTAGAATTTCAAAAACATGCATGTTCTTCCAACAAATAAGTTAGTTTAAAGTTATTTTGCTTGGTTATTATGTATGTTTCTCCTTTTTATGCACTTACTTAGAGAACTTTCATATTGCAAATTCTTGCCTTATTATTATATCAGTAATGACATACTGCCTGCACTAACCATACTTTCCAGAGCTAGTCCATAGCCTGTGCTAATATAGATATGATCACTTATTCAAAAAATGCAGTGAACCCAGGCATGGTGGCATGCCTGCAATCCCAAGACTCGATAGACTGAAGCAGGAGGATTGCAGGGATTTGAAGTCAGTTGAGGTTACAAAGCAAATTCAGGTTTATGATCTGCCTAGACTACCTAGCAAGACCTGATCTCAAAAAAACAACTGAACAAAACAACACCAAAAATCAGTGAAAAAAGTCAGCTTTTGTACCACAGATTGAACCTGTAATGTTTTAAACCAACGGTGAGTCATCAATCCATTAAAAACACAAAATAAAATCCTGAGATATCACTTAAATTTATGAAATAAATTTATAAATCTGTCCTGAAAATGCTTTCATAATTTCTTCTTACAGCACTTTTATATACAATAAATTATGATAGCAGAGTTTGAGAGAGATGATAGAACTAATTAAATCAGAAAATTATGTTGTAATTACATCAAAGGAGTATGGAATAGTTTGATTTTGACTAGGAAAGATTATGAAAAGTTTATTGTTACCAAATCAGTTGTGCTGTGCTCACATTTGTTGCATTTCATGCCAAATTTAAACACTTCCCATGTCTCATTCACTTATCACTAAATCTAATTGTTGAATTCTGTGAATTAATCAAAGATCATTTCTTGTGGTCATAATGGCACATGTCTGTAATCTCAGAACTTGGGAGGCAGCAGGAGGATTGCAAGGCCAGCCTGGGCTGCATAGTGATCTCAAGGCCAGTTTGAACTACATAGTGAGACCCTGTCTCAAAAAACCAAAAATAAAATAAAATAAAATAAAATTTTAAAGAAGACTGGCTTGGCAGGCTGAGGTAGGAAGATCCTCATAAATTCCAGGCCAGCCTGGACTACATAGTTGGTTCAAGACCAGCCTGAACTACAAAGCAAGACCCTGACTCAAGAACAAAAAAAAAAAAAAAAAAAAAAAAAAAAAAAAAAAAGAAAGATTATTTCTTGTTAGTTGCTAATTGGAGTGCAACCAGAGCTAATATTAAATATCCTCCTCTCTTCATTGACATCAAATTATGCTCTTTGCTACAGCAGAAAGAGTTCCAGTCATTTCTGTGTGTTTTCCAGTCAGTGCTGGCATTGTATTTAGGATTTCATGCATGAATCATTCATTCAGAATTGTCATTCTTAGGCAACAAGAATGTAATAAATAGCTCAAGTTAAAACTATTAACACTAAATGCTAAACTCGTGCTTACTAGGTCAGGGAAAAGCAGAAGATGAGTATATTGAAAGGTGGATTTCAAACAAGATAAAAATTAAGGAATATAATGAATTCCAATTTAAAATATAGAAATTGAAATATTCTTGGAAGGAGAATATTAAAAGGGTCTGAGGAGTGGTCATTCTATTTTTATGGGAGTTATTAAATGGAAGGGAAAAAGAAGTAAGACTAACACTGACATTTCTAAACATAACCCTGAATTGACTAAGACAGTTAAGAGACTATAATGGAAAACCACTTCCAGTGGATCAGTTCATATTTCATATATCAACTTTACTTATTAAATTTTTTATCACATTATAATAAATAGTAAATTGTGGTTCACATCGCTTATTCTAAGCTATTTAATGCCTTCATTTAACAGTATAATACAGGGACTTTTGATACAATCAAAATGGTTACAAAATTCAGATCTGTATTTACTTGATTATCGATCGTGACATTTGGAAGACCTGAACTGCTGGAAAGTCATTAGTATTTCTTTTAACATATCAGGCTTTTTACCTTTGGGAAACGACAACTAAATCTCTCATTTCCTTGCCTATTATAGTCATACATTGTATTTAGCCAAAGCTCCATGACTGATTTTGTTATGATGATGATATACATTCCACTGGATTTCATGGGAAACTTGAACCATTCCAAAATAATAACTAATGCTAAATATGACTTGACAAAATCTGCTATAAAGAAAAAAAAGATACCGGAGGAAAAAGTAATCGACAAAATAAGATAGAGGAGGGACACTGGCTGTCTCTCCAAGTGCTCCTTATGTCTCTCAGTGTCTGGTAACACTCCCGAATTTTAATTACATTTGAAGGAAATTGTGCTTCCATTTCTGTTCCCAGCGTTCTTGAAGTGTGAGAATTGGATGTGACTCGATCAATGTTTTAGCTGCGGAACTTCTAACTACCTACTTGCTTTAAGTTTCAAACTCAACATGGAGGTTGTAAGGCATGTAAATAGCAGTTATGAGTGCAGTGGAGGTTTGAAAAGTGCTTGATGTTTTACTTGGCATATGCAGTAGTGAGAATGTTAATGTCTTTCTCTTTCCAAGAGATTTACTAACAAGGCATGTATACTGCAACCTCTGTTCAGCACTTTGGACTTAACTGCGAGGAACCATGGAAAGGGTAGGCACTCAGAATCAGGAATCAGAAAGCCCGAGGCCCTGTCAGAGCTCTGATCCTTATTAGCCATGTAATTTGGGACAAATTATTAACTTTTGAGGCTCTGTTTCTTAATTAAAAGGGAAAATAATATACATCGATATTTGTTATTTCATATAAAATATGCCTAGAGGGAATGTGGCACATAGCAAGAGGAAAGTTACCAGCATCACCATCCAGCATTGCTGTTTCAGCAGCCTAAGTCGTGATGTTGTAAAACGGTGAAGAAGTTGGATATGGTTTCCACTGGGCTAACAGTACTTGTAATTAATGTCTCAGGGTGTTTCTGCCTTCTCAATTAGTTTTGGTTTGTGTTCATTTGAATAGGACATGTCTTGGCAGGGGAAGTGTATAAGTTGGATATGAGATCACAGCATATTAATCTTACAGTGACATTTAAAACTTAAAAATCCATCAAAATATCCCATGTCCACTGAAGAGCTCTGTTAATTGAATGAACATGACCTTCTTATGTGGCCTGCTTTTCAGCTGTTGTCAGAACAGATCTTCATGTAAGTGTCTTCTGTACACCATTGGGGACCACTAATGAGCTTCTCTTCCATGAAAAGGTATTTTCAACATTCTTCCCCACTCTCTGAAATAGAGAAGATCAATTGTCTTTGGAAGAGAAAAGCAAGGAAAGAGCTAATCAGGCAGAAAGAACAACATAGGTCCTCAAATGGACCAGAACATGGTACATCCATAGAAATGACAATCCCACATGTTAGAGCAATCAGGAAGAAAGAAAGAGAGAATGAGCTTGTGTTCTTTTTGGTAGATGCCTAATAACCTGGCTTGTTAGGCAGGAAATTATTCCTCTGGCTGTCTTTACTCCATTATCAATAGCCATAGGCTCCTCAAAACATCCTCTATCTCTCCCATGTGAATAGTGAGATGGATGACCTCAGGGATCTTCAGTAGTTACTGCTCTGAAGACATTAAAAATGAACTCTTATCTAAAGTTCAGAATGTCCAAGAATTGTTTGAATTTGAACACTTTGTCTATTTTTGGCTTTAAAATCCGTGGCCATATTGTATGGCAAATTCACATGCGACTTTATTGATTTGAATATTTTCTGTCGTATTGGATGAAGAGCCTTTCTCTTGTTTGAAGTGACATATTATTCACTGGTCAGAAGACCTCATTTTGGTATGTAGGCATTGAACGCTGTCATCTGCTTCTCCAAGGGAACAGGAAATTCGAAGGGTTAAAGGTGAAAACTTTTCTTTCTTCAAATAATTTGTGGAGGTTACTTGAAAAACTAGTCAGATGATTTCAAACAGTATTTCTAAGTTGGAAATTGTACGAAAAACTCTTGCTACATCTTGAGATAAAACGGCTCTCTAGAGAAATAAGTTAACAAGACATTCCACCCCACAAAGAAACTAAACATGTTATATTAGCTTTGAAATATAAGCAAAGAATGATGAATCATTTTTTGACATTGTACAAGTAAATGACTTTTAGAAAATGTGGTAAGTCCCTGTTGATTCCAAAAGTCTTTTATATACTGCATTTCATAAAGCACATTGATGGATGACACTTAGGAACAAGCTGTTAAATGAATGTCAAGATACATACTGTGAAGTTCTACATATATATGTCGACAATTTTCCATTCATTGATTGCAAAATTTAGAAAATATATACATAGCCATTATTTTTTCAGCTATTTCATTTGTACAAATGCTGTATTGGAGTTTCTAATGCATAATTCCATAACCTGCTTTTATCTCCTAGAAAAGTTTTCTGGATGATACCTATATATGTGTACATATGATTTAATCTTTATCTCTCTACAGAGTCCATATACTTGCATTTGTAGCTGCATTTGTACATATCAGCATCCATCTTTATGTTTAAATACCGCCCCCACCCCCCAGGTGTACACACATACTGTTACCTCTGCCTAGAAAACTACTATGTTTGTTATTGATTTCTTCTCATTTTCAGCTCCTCCAATCAGGAGCTCCTCCAAGAGGCTTTGTATAATCCACTCAGTCCCTCTCACAATACCCTACTCTTTGCCATCTTGGAATGCATTATACACTAATACAAATTTTAATAAATTGTAATGTGTAAAGAAATAATGTGAGAGTTAAGCTTCATAATAGCTGCAACACCAACTGGTTTGTTAACCGTAGTTTATCCAGAATGTACAGCATGCCCAGAACATAGCAAACAGTCCTTTTGTCATCGTTCTTATTTTGGAAAAGTAAATTGAAAAACAGCGATGGGTACCAAGCTCTGAATGTTATGGCAATTCCAAAATTTTAGTGTCCTTTTATGTGAGAAAACCATGAGGGAAACAAATATGCCTGAACAAAATCAGCAACACACATTTTAAAATGTTTGGGTCACATGAAAAATGATACATGCATTGTTAAATGCACTGTCATTAGAAGATACTCAATAATATTTCCCAATATTATTTTTGTGGAAGTATTATTATTTTGTGAAGATGAAGAAAAGTCATCATCATTAGGAGTTTAAGAGTTGGGAGATTCTGTATCCTTTCTTTAAACTGCTGTGCCAAAATCACACACATAAACAGATGTATTTGTGCTGGCTGCAGAAATGATTACTACCACTCTGGGGATAATGGAGCCTTGCTGGTTCCGTAAAAACAGTCTCACAATGGCATCTGTGCCCACATATACACACACATTTTCTTTTTCTAAGGATGACAGGCAAGTACTCCTGGACCAGAAGTGAGTAAGAAAAGAGAGAGAGAGAGAAAGAGCGGGGAAGAGGGGAGACATTACAGTCAACTTCCTCTTGGAATGTACTCCAAGTTAAGGCTCTGCTTTAGGCTTCTGAAAACTAAAATACCATTATTAAAAAATCAGCTCATCAAGCATAATTTCAAAACATCACCTTACTATAATTTTTTGGTTGCAGGTCAGAATTCACAAACAGAAGTTTAAAAATTACGTACCTTCCAAACTAATCTTTCCATTCCCCAGTTACTTCCATAGAGCTCATATCAACTGAGGCATTAAGAACAATTCATTAATCTCTTTATGTGTTTCCATGTATTTCCTTAAAAGCACAGAAGTTAATTTTGTTTTACCTACAACCTAGTTACTAAAGTAACATTTACTATGCAGAGGACTAAAATTACCATTGAAGGATATTTTGTCTATTTGACTGAAAAATATTGTGCTCTGAGCTATGGAAATTTGGAACATTATAAAGTCAGACTGTAATTATATAGTCAGCTCTCTGTGAAAATGATGGTCATAGGATACAACAAGTAAATGAAATCCACAAATAATCCAAAACCTTTTTTTATGGAGAAGCCTTGTCATATAGAAATACCAAAAGCCAGCAGAATTGATAGACTATCCTTTCCCTGTCCAATTCCTGGTGGAGGTTAATAATAAACAGTATAATGGCCCACAGAGAAAGAACTAGAAAAAAGCAGAAAAACTTAGGTCAAGGTTATAACCAGCACCTGAAACAGAATGTTTATTGTACATAATTTCCTCAATGGCTGTACAATGGGAGCAAAGCTAATTTAATAGCCAAGGGTATTAAATCTATCTGTGTCTGATCAGCCCACTGCACTTTGGACAAGGATTAACTTGAGCTAGAGTGGATCTGAGAAATCTATGCAGCAACCCTCAGAACCAGTCACGATGGCAGACCGCTATGCTAAGTGTTCAAACCGGAAGTCTTACCTGTGAAAAGGAACGTTATGTGCCCATTTCTTGCTGTTTGAATTCTGCTCCGGGATTATTCGGGAAAGAAAAACTTAATGATGGAACATATTCTTACACATTAATTCCTGTTTAAAGACTAGCATTGCTGTTACATGGTGGTTGATGTTTTAGTAGATAGGGATAGAAAATTAATGATCTCAGTGTGACGGCTCTTATTTGAAAGAGGATAAGTTTTCTTTATTTCATTCTATAACTACAATGGTATCATGAAGAGGTGTACTGTTTAAACCAGAGGGAAATATTTTGAGAAGACTTGATGTGTTTTGAATCCATGGCCACAGTGGAAAATTCCTTAATAGTCATGTTATGTATAAAGGATAATCCAGTATTGGCTCAATTAATGATTGCAAAATATCAACATCAGGCGTATCAGAGCATTGGGATACCCCAGCCAGTTACCCTGAGGGCTCACTGCATCCCAGCATTGTTCTCATTTTTGGTTTAATCTCACTTAAGGAGAGATAATGTGAGATAGTGGAAGCACTTAAAATATGATCTTACTGCCAGAACTCAGGGTCTACCCCTTACTTCAAGGAACTCTTTAGCCCTTTTTCTCACAACACCAGGTCCTACGTACTCAACAAGGCAGTGATTTTTATACTATGGACCTTCCATTCCCACCCCCCGAGGGTCAGGTGTTGTAATTTCTTGGGAAGAAACATATATATGTGGTTCAAAAAGGCCTCACAGGTTACTGATGCATCAACCTAATGGGACATCACCTTTCTTCTCCCAAATCAGAGAATCTCTGGTTTTAAAACATAGTAAAATCCTAGAGTTCATGAGTTCATAGAGTTTTATAAATTTTGAAAAAAATAGAGACTCAAATTCAAATTTGTGTGTGTTTGATGCATTTTTAAATACTCTACTGATAATTTCTTTTGTAAATTTCTTTTTCTGTGAACTACTTTGCCATAAATGCAGGCCCTTTCTAGAGCCATTATATCACTGAGATGAGAGAGAGCCGGGAGGTCGTCTAGTCAAGCCGGCTCAGTGTCAGTGTAGCCGGTGACAGAAGAGTTTGTCCTTCGTGTGAACACATTAGATTTTAGAATGTTTTCTTGTGAGCCAGGTGGTAGGCAGGGTAAACTTTGGTCAGTCTCAACCTTTTTGAGCTTTAGCTTTCTCATTTATAAACTAGATACCCCACTACATAAGTCAGGAGTATTAATGAGATGTTACATCCTCCAGCAAAACTACAGTGGCTGTATAATTCAACCATTATTTTAACTAACTTCTAGCAATCTAATATAAAGCTAAACATTGTTTTACAAAGAAGAATAACAGTAATTGTAGTAGTAATACTAATAAGTCACAGGTGCTATGTAATTATTAAGCATGCTAAGAACTTGTATTATCTCATCAAAACAAAATTGCAGGTAATGTAAATGTTCTGTAATTAAATAATGGAGTTGGATGCACAACCTCGTGGATGTATGAAAAGCACTGAACTATAACATCGAAAGGGGAAATTTTATGATACTATGTATGGATTACATCCCAATTAAAATAATTGAATGTGAAACAGTTTGGGAAAATTCAAATGTAAAGTTAGTCTTAAGTGCTATGAATGATATAATAATTAACAGGCTTGTCTTTCTTCTTGCACCCATTTTTCCACAAATTTCCACTATCTTTTGTGGAAATTTGATAGGAAAATGAAGATAATGTTTATAAAAACATACAAGCTGTAATTGAGACCTCTCTGCTGTGGCATCACCCGAGACCTCACCTATTTCTAGTTCCATGTTCTGTGGTGTAATTATCCAAAAAGAAAGCTTCACTCTGCAATAACCTTCCTCTTCTCAGTCTCCATGGATGCCTGGTTTCATGATCTTTTCTGCAGCACTGCTGAAGCTAAAGTCATGTTTTTCTTTTTTTAGAAAGCCTCAGCAACATGGTCACATTCCAGTACCCACGCTTAATAGCTACATAATTTGGGAGAGATTATTTCAACTCTCTGAAGTGATAGAAACATTGACACTTACCTTTGAGATGTGCTGAGGGTGAGAAACACGGCACATAGCTCAATGTGTGGCACCCACTGAGCACCTTAATAGATCAGGATTCGAAAGAGAAGTGGAAAGTAGAAGGAATGTGACTCATGCCCCAGTACTGCTTGGCCTAGTGCAGGCTTCTCCTGATGTCCAGCGGGAGCCTCCCGGGACCCTTCCAGCCTCTCCAGAAGTGCACCTGGCCCCTCTGCCACTCCCTTGGCTCTTGCTTAGTTATGAATATTTGGACGCCTGGTTTATTTTCCCAATTTGGTTGAACGCTTCCCCTAAAACTACAACAAAAAACCCCATATTTATCATTTTGTATTTCTCTTGCATGTAACGCAATGTGGGATATGTAAAATATCCCAATGTTTATTCGTAAGCTAAACGAATACAAAAAGATACCGTTTAGTGGGAAAAGTGGAAGACGTGACAGCAGAAATTTTATTATTGAAATTATGGTGAGTGGTTTTTTGGAGGGGAGGTGGGAGTTTCAAATAATCACGTTAAAACATTGGACTAAAACCACCTCTTAAGATTATAGACTATCTAGATTGATAAACAGTCTCTAACAGCCAGTAGGACCTCTTGAGTCATTCACTTGGAAATGTCTTCAAGTTAAATCAACAATGCTTAGAATCAGCGCACTTGTTTCAAGTTGGGAGGCAGGTGGTGCTCAGTCTCTGCAGGGTTGCTTCTCCTGTGACAGAATACAGCCTCCAGAGTCCCCATCCTGCTTTAAAACCTTGGCTCCCTGTTGAGGATTAGTCTCCAGAGGAGCAAAATATAACATTCAGTCTGATGCAGTTTCAATTGACAATGTGGATTTGGATCATGGGAGTCATTCCGTATTCTGAAATGAGCATGATCATGGAGCACGTTTGAAGACATTGTCTTGTTCTGTCCAAAATGGGGCCCTGGAGCCCGGCACTGTGTCATGGTGCACAGCAGAAGCCTGCAGAATGTGAACAGGCCCCTACTCATCTTCATGCCCCCTGGGCTGCACCATTGTTCATCCTGTCTGGTGCTACCCTAGAAGCATGATAAATAAGCAGACAAAAAAGGAGTCAATATTTTTATTTTTTATTGTTCTCTTTTCCTGGTCATAGTTGAGCCAAATGCTTATACACAACTCCAGAGCAGAGGAGAGAAAGCAGTGGACTAAAATCTTACATAACATATCGTATGCCATATATAAGGCTAAATCTTTATATATGTATATTCTGTTTTATCTGTTTCATATGCATATAGATTAGACTATGTCCGCATCCATGACATGCCAGCACCTTGTTTGAAGTATGTCCAAGATATGGAGAATATCATTAAATCTCAGGCTTGGTTCAAACGTATTCTCAAATGAGAATGTTATTTCAGATGGAATTAGAGAGTGCGTGAAACTTGCTAGAACTTTCAAGTACCTTCCCAGTGTCCTATTTTATGATGTTTCCTTTTTCAGCTGGTTTAATATTATAATCCTTATTCAGAAATGAGCTTCCGTGAAAGAATCAATAATTACCTTTGTCACTATTTATTTAATGAATCCATGGAAAGACTTCATTAAATTATAAATGGCTCATTACTGATATTCTCATAATAGATATGTGAAATTATGCTGTGAGCCAGTTATTCATTTCAAGGAAGATGCAATGCAGAGAAATCAGTGCATGTCCAGTGAAATGAATGCTGGGTTTGTTAATGCAATATTCATGAGAATTCACCAAGACAATCACATTTAATCCCAGAGAATAAAAACTTGATACAAACTCCTCTAAATTATAATTATCCATTGGCAAGAAAGTTTAGCAGGTTTTATGGTTTATATAATTGAAATGACTTGCTATCCTGTCAACATGGTAGGGGTGTATTCTGAGAGTATTTAGTTTCTGAATGGCATCATAAATATTGACCCTGTAAATATGCTTGATAGTAGTACCTTGTGCTTTACATGCATTTAAATTTTTTCCCTAGGAAAAATATGCCCCTTTGGATATCATTTATACTTATATTGCTTTTCCAGTCTTTGATGCAATTTTGGGTGACAGGCAGTGATTTAATTGAGGTGGGGCTTGTTATTTGGATTTATTTTGGTATTTGGTATTAAGTTTTGTTCTAGCTAATTCTATAGATTTTGAGTCTATGAGATGTCAAAGATGAAGGTTGAGGTAACAGATCAACATATCCAAGAACACTGTCATCATTTAAAAGTCAGAAGCTCTTCAAGCTTCACCAACCGTCATTTTTCTTGTTTATTTAATATTTTGCAAGAAAGAAATTGAGCTCTATGACATTTGAGTATTTCTAAACCCTAGGAAATAAGCATTTTATATTTCATGCAGCAGAAAAATTTAAGGATAATATAAAGGGATTTACTTCTGACTTGGGGACAATTTTTAGCTTTATCATTGCAAAATTTCTATTCCCAGAACTTGGACCTTTTTAATAATTAGAAGTCTAAGAAAAACAGACTATTGTGGCCTTCTGTAAGAAACTTCGACAATGTTTTTCCATCTCTTTCCTGGTGTAAAGAGCACTTCTGTGTTAGAAGAAAACCTCAACCAGTGGACAGCGTAGGAGTAACACATATCTTCGTGTACTTACCATGTTGCAAGAACAGCTTATTATGATCCATCAAGAATTTATACTTGTGGCAATATTTTTTCCTGACCTCAGGGAAGTCTAGGGAAGTTCTCCACACTGAATCGTTCAAGGATGAGACAGGAGAAATAAGAAGAAATACGGAGCAGAAATGACCACGCTTGGCTAGCTGGGCTCAGTGTGGGCTTGAACCTTCTGAGAGGGCACTTTTTGGAGGCATCGATGCATTCTTTACAGCACTTAAACGCATCATTAGAATTCCCTGACCTGAAATTCTTCAGAGGTGGGTTAATGCACCTTCTGCAGATGCTCCTTCAGGCTTCCTGCCTCAGTCCCTGGGCATCCATGCTGCATGAACAGGTGCCTTCTGTTGTTTTGTTGAGCACCCAGTCAGTGGCTCTACTGAACAGGGAACAGGATTCAATGCAATTCCATGCTGGCTTTCTTACATCTAGTCCAAGGTGATATTCTCACATACTTGGTCTTAACAGTCTGTCACGAGAGAGTGGCCGCAGTGCTGTAGGATGTCTTTGTTTTGCCATCAGGTCATCAGACAACCACTGTGTCTCCTCTGGAAGATTTCTGAGGCATAGTCAGATCCCTAATTGCTGATTAACGGAAGCGCTGCTACCAAATTCCAGAAGACCATGTCAAATTTGCTGAGATATTTCATTGAAGTCTCTTTCCTCTCCACTTGAGACAAATGAAAAGTAACCACCTTGTAGTTATGTGCAAATCCCTTCACATCTGAACTTCCTCCCCAAATCCTATTATAGTCTTCTCTTGGCTTTTCCTCCTTTTTTGATGGACTGGATTTGGTACCCTGGAAGCTCTGTTAAGTCTGGCTTATGCAATCGTATACTTCATTTTATAAAATGGGAACAGCAATGTCTTTGATTGTTTATCTCATCATTCCTAGATCCCAGCTAAAAGTAAAAGAAAAAGAATCTATTTTAACATCTTATTATATCCACATATTTATTTGGTTGCTATGCATTATAAAATTATTTTAAGTACACAGTGATTAATAGGTACTAATTAATTTCAAAGCACAATACAAGGCCCTGCAGTGCTTCTGCTTTAGCAAGA
The DNA here is from genome assembly GCA_004026905.1 of Hystrix cristata. Classification (NCBI taxonomy): domain Eukaryota; kingdom Metazoa; phylum Chordata; class Mammalia; order Rodentia; family Hystricidae; genus Hystrix; species Hystrix cristata. Next base: position 50,450 of record PVJO010007561.1, read on the forward strand.
GAGGGAAAACAGGTGGCAAAGACGAGCTAAGTTTATCAGATATACTAACTGCCCCTCTAGGATGACCCAGTAATCATAGCTCCAACCTAGTGAAATGGTGAACACAGCCTCTGGAGCCATCTGCTTGGGTCTGGGTCACAGCTTTTCTTTCTCTAGCTGTGCAACCATAGCCAAGATACTTGATCTCTCTGCCTCTGTGAGTTCATGTGTAATATGGAGATAAAATAGTAGCTCCGCCATGGAACTGGTCTGAGGAATACCATAGTCAATATTTACAAAGTGCTGAGAACACTATATACATGTTTGGTTGTTAGGAAACCAAAGTGAACAAAGCAATTTTAAGAGTGCATAGACTTGGTCTGTTGTTTCCCTTGGACTTCTTCCCTCCACTGTCTTTCTCATTATCTTTACCTTTTAATACATGACATTATAAGACATTCTGGTTTTTGGTAGAATGATTCGGGTAATAAACAAGAAATTTCTAATAAAAATGGAAATTTGTCTAAGGGCTTATGGAGACATTTTATTTTTAATGATTTGTACCTTAGATCTTTGAACGTGCATCATTTTCTCATTTTTGCAGAATTTCTATTTGTTCACTTTCAAGAAATCATTTAATGCTGTGTGTGCGTGTGTGTGTGTGTGTGTGTGTGTGTGTGTGTGTGTGTATGTTACAGGAAATCTTAAGAATCTCACTTAAGAGATCCGATAAGGTATCTTGATTTAACAAATGCATAGATTTGTATCAAAACAGAAATATAACATTTTATAGTCACAAGATCGAGCAAACCTAAAACAAATCAAAACAGCAAATTAATTTGTAAGAAACAGATCATTTATAGACAGTGAGAATCAAAGGGAAAAAGGAGGAAACTTTTAGGATGTGTGCATGGAGAGGATAATGAATAATGTCAAAAATAACATTTTGAACACTTCCCTTCAACTAATGCAGTCTTTAGGAGGCTATAAGACTTCTCAGTGAAAGCTGATGCCACCCTCTTGCTGCTGAGTTCAGTGATCAGAACCCAGCAGAGGGCCAAGAGAATGCGGTCCAATCTTTCAGGCTTGTAATATTCTGATTCAGAATTTCTACAGGAATGGATGAGCTCTATGTCCTTTAAACCCCACTTCCACCCATGTCATTTCTCTCAACTGTGGTTTATAAAGGTGAGCAGCAGACAGTTTGAGGTTATGTGCTCCGACAAGGGCCTGCAGCGCAGGTATTCTGTGCTACTGATTAAGGGCAAATCCACATGCTCTAACAGTCATCTTGCTCCTGGGAGAGTTGATGGTCCTGCTGTCAGAGAATACTTCTCAGAGGCAGAGAATGTAAGCACGCGCTTCACTTTGCCACCTTATGTCATGAAATTCCAATGTTAACAGCCCATCTTTCCACTTAAAATGATTTATAATGCTACTGTTCTTAATTGAGAGGGGTTAATTTTAGAGAACTATATCTTGGCTTCATCTTGGTTTAGATATAATCTAAAAATGAGAGAATTAAATTTTAGTTCTCGTGCATCTCTATTCAGTAATGCAACATTGACCAAGTTATTTTAGCTTTCTATGTCATAGTTTCATTGTCTGTAAGACAAAGAAGCAGTAAGTTTTAGGCTGGTATAACTGGATGGTTTTGTGAATAATGACTAAGAAACTACACTCATTAGATGCCTGCCTCTGTGCTCCATCGCTGTTACAATGATTCTCTGTTTTGTAAGCATTTGTCAGTTCACTCTGAAGAGACTTCTTGCTTTGATTTCTGCAGTTATTCAAACGGGGGATTTCAAGCCTCGTTTTTCCTGTGAAGTGAGGAGAGTGGATTAAAGAGCTGTGTTGAAGGACATGAAAAGGTGTCCTTTCATGCAGACAGCTGTGCTCCTTCTCCCCGGCCACCTCTGGGGAAAAGGCAGCTCGATTCCCTTGAAAGTGTATCTTTTGAGATATCTGTTATCCATGAAAGAGTCTCGGATTTACCCAAACGTCAAGAATCTTGCTTTTGCTACATATGGCTTTTAAGTAAAATTAGAGGAAAGCAGCTGTTTTCAATGCGTGTTATTGAACAGTACCTCATATGTGACTCTCATTAAGTGCTGATTAATCACTTCAATTTAATATAACTCTTTCATTTCTCCCCTCGCCCCCTTCTAGCACCAAGGAAAAATTGGAGTTAAGTTTAATGTTGGGACGGATGACATCGCCATTGAAGAGTCCAATGCAATCATTAATGATGGGAAATACCATGTAGTGCGTTTCACGAGGAGTGGTGGCAATGCCACGTTACAGGTGGACAGCTGGCCGGTGATCGAGCGCTACCCAGCAGGTAAGTGTGGGAATTTGTATCTGGGAAAGATTTTATGAAAAACAAACTGGAAAACAAAGCACTGTTTTGCATCCGTCTCGCCAAATTGTGGGTTTCTGAGAAGTCATCAAGTATTTATTGGACTTTAGAGTCATGTGAATGTAATGCTGTCCTAAACTGTTCTTGCTACCGTGTACAAATGGCATTTTATAGGCACACTTGAAGGCACACACTGTCGTTTGCAAAATTCAGGACATCAGTGAAAGCAGAAAAATGCACACATAAAAGCGCAACGTGTCAAAGCTCTTTTTACTGGATCCTTGCATTTGAACAAAGGAAAGGCTTTGTCAAAAGTAACACAGTTAAAATTTAAAACTGAGGGAGGGAATAATATAGCACTATTTTTTCTGAGAGAAAGTAAGATTGGCGTGTTGCTCTGATGGCAGCATGGAGCTCAGACTCAGGGAACATGTGGGGCAAGCCAGAGGTAAGCACAGTAGTCAAGAAATGGTCGTGCTAGAAACTGGTGCTTACAGAAACAGTGTCAGAAACCAGCTGTTATAAGAACATGGATGTAAATATATAAATATATAAAAGAACATGGATGTTTAAAAGTTTTGTTTCCCCTTCATATAACAGGAGTTTCACAAGGATTCTGTGAGACTAGTATCGCTCATTTCAAGTCTGCAAAATGGATGTCATGCCATTTTTGGTTCAGTAAAATTGACCTTGTTCATTGTTAATGAGCTTCTCAGTACTGTTACTGAAATAAGGGAAGTAGATGAGAAATTTAAACCAGTTTTACTTGCATTTTCACATACTGTCAATTAAAAATAATACATTATTTTAACTAGGATAGAAATTAAAAATATGAAGATAATTGAAAGAAGCCACCCTTCCTTTTTTAGTGCAAAATCACTTCTTAAAAGCATCAGTCTCATTTGTTTCTGTTCTCAACTGTGTTTCTTTCTATAGCATACAACTTACAGCATGGTATGAAGAAAAAAATTTAAAAATAAATTTTCATCCTACACAATAAAAATGATAACCAAAAGTGTGTTTATGTATATATGTATGTGTATAATTAAATTCTCTTTTAGAAGTACTTGTTTCTTAGAAGACAAAATTTGATGAAATAATGAATATACTAAATAAATATCAATTTTCCATAGTACTGACTCACTATTATGGAAGGAAATAGCAGTGATGCTTCCCTGGAACTTTTCTGATTTATGTACCAAACTACTCTGCAAGACTAGTGCTCTGCAAGTATTTGCTGAATTAAATGTAATAAATCTGCACTATGACAAAATTCAAAAGCAAACAAATTAATAATATGCCCTGTCTATTATAATATTAGCCAAGAGTAGGCATTTAATAAATATTTACCAAATTTGTGTCTCATAAATTATCATAATTTTACAATTCTGTGAACACAGTGCTTCCATCACCATCTCCAAAAAGATGAAGGAATGGAAGATCAGAAAGTACAGTAGCTTAAATATACATGCAATGCTCCATATCCCTGCTAATAATCTCCATTGCATTCACTGAAATCCTAGGGTAAATGCACTTTTGAAAATTAATAACTATCGCCTCAGTGAAGTTGCAGAAAAGTACATTGGTAATCTTCCTAAAACAAGGATTAATCAATGCTCATTTGCTGACGGCAAGTCACTGGACACCAGGAGTCAGAGCAGTGTGAGGTCTGAGCTCTGCCCATAGGATGCTGGCAGCGGTGAAGAGTAGACTGAAGGTGCAAAAGGATATTTCATGTTACTGTTACATGTGCCAGTTACTTCTTGAGGGCTACCTTTGTTTCAACAGTTAATTCTTTAAAAATTTTTATTTAAATAAAGTTACTTTATTTAGTAATTTATCAGCACTTTTCAAACCCTTATCTTCAAGAAGTAGAAGTTATTAGTGGTTACCACAAGGGAAAAGAGAAAGACATGCTTACATCAATTTGGGAATTTCTGCATTACACTAAGTTAAAAACATAAATACTTGGATTTTATGTTGATAATATGTCTAATGCATCTCTAAGTGAGAAATACAGTATAAATTTTACAAGCATACATTATTCATACGTAGTTTACTAATGCATCGATGCATTTTAATAAATAGTTGGTGGATTAATTTTTTGTCTCACAATTTTACTATAATTTATGTGATTAATTGTAATTTTGCATATTCAAGAGATCACTACTGGGTGGAGCAGTCCCCAGAACACATGGTCTCTACTGTGGCAGGCTAATGCTCTGTTCAAACACTGCAACTGGGCCTGGGGCAGTATTATTTGAAGAAATGTTTGTAGTTTTGTAGATTAATGTCTTACTACATATAATTTCTCATTTACCAATTAAATAGAAAAAGAAACATGATATAAAATATAGTTAAAGAGTAGAAGCTGGCATTATCGTAATAACTAAGGAGCTAATCTTTGGAAATAGTTATTTTAACTACAACCTTTAATGTTTATCAAAGATTCTAAGTACCCTTTCATCAAAGAGTGTTTAGGTAATATTAATAAATACAGACTGAGAAAAATTGGAGTTATTTTGAAAGATACCAGTAAGGAAGATAAATTCTGCCCCCAAGAAAATAAGAATATGTCTGAAAAATTTCAGTATACACATAAAAATAGTTAATGATCGATATGTAAAGAATTCAGAGGAGTCACCACTATTGTCATCAAATTCTTTATTAATCATCTGCTCTGTAGGCTTTTCAGCATCATGCTGAGGCAGGAAATAAGCCACAAAAATGTCAAATACTATTTTCTCTTAGAGCTTCATCGGTAACAATGCCATAAAGGTGGAATATAAATTTTAAATTGTGTGTCCTCCTAGATTTAAATTTTTAAAGCAAAATGATTTTAAATACTGTGTAAGTTCAATAGCAAAGTTGAGTACATATCTTTTATATCAGCTTGTGGTATGGCTATTTTTATTCTTAAAATTTGGGGGGGTGGTTTGTTATTTATTAGAAAAGCAGCTGGACTAATGCTTTTACCACTGAATCCTATAATCAGAGAGGCAGGAACCAACAGACTGTACTTGGTTCCTTTTAAAGTGCTTGCACTGCAAAATATAGGTAATAAGGGCTGAAATTAGTAATTAAGTATAGCACTTAACCTTCCATTATAGGGCTTTGTGGTAAGTGCTTTTATAAGAAGCAATTCATCTGGTAGTGGCACTATACCTTTAATGAAAAACACCTAAAGCATTGACCAGTAGTATTATCCTATAATTGTCTGGAAGGCTTTCATAGAGAAACTAATTAGTAGAAGTAGATTTTATTCTCTTTTGGAGAATATGAAATATTCTTAGAATCCAATAATTCATACTTTAGAATAAATACCGAATTTCCTGAACAGAACAAAGTAAAGAAGTAGTGTTTTTTCCAAAGCATTGAAAGTTGAAAAGCCATTTCTTGGTGCAGATCACTTAAAGCTCTAGAATATAATGCATCATTAATCTCTTGAATTGCCCCTAAGTACAGTTAGGCTGCACAATTTTTTGTCTCAACAAAAATAGAACTTTTCCTCTCATAGCATTAATCCAAGAAGGCTAGCATCATCTCGCTTGGCCAGACCCAAGATTACTCCAAGAAAATTACATTTGCCTTGGAGGATAAAACTTCGAATTCACTTGCCTACCGCAATATGCCAAAAGATGTCTTTTATATCTACACAAGGTCAAATAGTCATGTTATTACCAACATAACACATCAACAGAACTAATGTTTAAAAGATGTCTACTACGTACAAGGAATATACTAGACATGCTGTCTGTTTGCAGAGATACTATTAAAATGCTCAAGATTAAAAATATAATATATGGGAAATACAGAAGTTGTATTTCACCAAGAAAAAGATATATCAAAAACAAAAACAAAAAACCCACAGCAACAACAAAAGTAATAGGCAACAAATTCTAAGGTGAGTCCTTAGAATCACCTGGAGTGAGTGGACCATAAAAAAATAATAATAATGACATTAATTTGGGTCTTTGCAAGCATGCATTCATTTAGGTGGAATAAGCAGGAAGAAGCAGAGACCAAAAATAGTTAGGGAGCTATTACTAGTTCATAGGATGTGTAAGAATAAAAAGGATGAAGGCAGAATACAGCATAAGATCTGCTGAACAACTACAAAAAGGGGTGGGGGGCCCTGCTTTTTAGTTCCTCTCCATTCTTCTCCCTCTCTTCTCTCTCTCTTGGCCTCTTTCCTTTTACCATTAGTAACACTACCACATGTGAGCGTGTCACCAGAAGGGATTACAAACAATGAGCTAGGAACCTGGGGTAGGAACAAATAGAGAAATCAAAGACATGGTTTTTAATTGCTAATAAATTAGTCTGTCTGAGAGACAAGAGGAACTAAGGAAATCTACCAATGTCAGGTAAACCTCAAAACTGACAAAAATTACTAGTACAGAGTTTAATTACTCTGAGATTTTAAAGAAAGAAAGAAAGAAGTAGTTGTCTGGACTGGTGTGACAAAGTAGATCCTTTAGGGATGAGGGAGGTTCGGAAGAAAAAAATAGTCCCAGGGGAGACTTCATGGAGATGATGTAAATACATTTTGTGTGACTGCAATTTGGCTGGAAGGTCTTGTAAGTGTTAGCTCTAAATCTTAACTGTTTTCATCATTAATTTATTTGAGAGTTCAAGAAACCCAGCTTGATTATTGCCTTTTTAATTCTACATGTTTTGTTTCCATTAATTGATTAATTTATTGATTGATTTATATAAGCTCATTAATAATTCATTGGTTATCCATTTAAGCATTCTTTTTATTTAGAGTTTTCTATTTTGGTACTGAAACATTGAGTAATTTTTTAATTTGGGGGTTTCAAATTTATAATTAGCCTAATTTTTATTATCCATGATATAATTAAGGAAATCTGTTTTATTTACAATTATAACATTTAAAAGACAGAAGGAACTTCAAATTTCTTCTACTCTGGCTTATTCATTTCACAGACAACTTAATAGAACCTTGAAGATCCCAACTGATTTGCTCAGTTATTATGCTGGTTAGGTGGCCAAGTCAAAAGTACACTTGGGAACTTTTGTCTACATACTGTGTGCCTTCATTTATATCACCTGGGAGAAAGAATCCATAAAAAGAAACATCATGAGATGAATCTTTCAGTGTAGCATGGTGTATTCTCCATAACTAAAAGTCATAAGTTATGTGATTGGTCATAACTGAGTATTAGTCCATGCAAAAGTCTGCTATTCCTATTGAGCCCCCAAATGCATCTTATAAGAATTAAACAATAACACATGAAATAAAAATATTTTTCTTGCAAAGACCCTAGTGATTTTGTATTCACTAAATTTTGAATCAATAATACTCATTAATAGGTGCTGATTATTTTCTTACTTCACTTGAGAAACTTAATTAGCAAATTAAGTAAATTACTATATAGACTATTACGATTAGAATTAGAACATTAGAATCCTTACAGATTATTTGGGAGGAAAAAGTCTACAGAGAAGGCTTGCCCCATGCTATAATTAAATGTATAAATACAGAAAACATTTGACTAAATTTCATTTACTTAGTACAAAGGCAAGATAGTGGATATATAAATCTTTTTACACAACTGATAAACCATTCAGAAGATTTAAATCATTCTTTAAATACATTACCAGTTTTGGATAGAATGCAAAAACAGAAGTAATAAGAAGGACTTAATAAATAGTATATACCAAATAATTGTTGAGTGATTTCTAGATTCCTCACTAAACTTTTATGCCAAAACATTGTTTTTTGCTTTTGGTTTTCAAACAAAATAGACTAACACGCATGGTAGACATTTATTTTAGTCCGTAAAGGTTTGGCTTCTTTCATATGCTTAAATGCTTACTCTTCCAAATTTGGCACAGTAAATCTTTCATAGAGTAAGAAATCTTAGATAGAAGAAGTGGTTAAAACTCTCCTATATGTTATCTTCTCTATTTCATGGTGTTCACTTTTGCTGGACTTCGGGGGCTATTCGTCATTGAGAAGCATCAGTAACTGTTTATTGAGCAGTATGTTAAAACATCTACCTGAAATTCTCAGTTTAGCTTCAAAGAAATTGTGTCCAAGGAAAGAGAAAGGAATAGTTTCAGGCTGCTTTTTTCAGGTTCTCAGGTTGCTTATTTGTTCTTACATCCTAAGCAAGCTGGATCTTTGTCAGTGTTAAAATATTTTCATTTCACTGTGAGTCATATTAGGGCTTTTTAAAAATGTTTCATTATAAAAGACGGTTCTTTTGATGATTTGGTGGACTTTGAACTCACCTAACTAGCAAACATAAATAATGCAGATATTTTCCAAAAGATTATCCCCCTTAGTAAAAGTAACATAAGTAAAGAAATGACAAAAGTAAAGTAAAGAAACAACAAAGGCTGTCCTGTCCCAGTTTTAAAATCAAAGTCTTGTCCTGGTCTATATGTTGACTTTTTATTTCATTCTCGCTATGAATTTATGGGAATACTTTTCATGTTCCCTCCTAGGAAACTTGTCAATGAAATCTATCTGTAACTTCTGTAAAGTAGTCCTGCACTGCAGGCTAAACTATCCATCACCTAACAGTATTCTGCCTTATAACACTTGGGGAAGATTCTTATTGGGCTAAATTAATCAGTTTTTAAGAAAAGACAATTCAGGAATTTCAGTTTGACCCTAACAGGTCATTTCCTTCTGTTTTCAGGGTATACACATTCTTCACCCTAGAAAACAAATGTTTTATTAAATATTTATTCCTGACAGGCGTGAAAGAGTCTGTGATACTAGTTTCTTCAGATTTGTGTTTAGTGTCTGCTATTTGGATTGAGTATGTGTCGAGTATCTGCTATTTGGATACCACTGTGAGTTATACAGAGACATATAAGTCAAAGTTCTTGTTTTTGTATTTCTTTTACCACTTTTAGCCCCTGACCTTGGTCTATTTTGCAACTGAGCCTAATAGGACACCTACATAGCACCATCTAAAACTGAGAGGCCAACAAAATGGATGGTAATCCAGAGTTTCCCTACATATTTGAAGCTAAACTTAGCTCCATCCCAGTGAAATAATTAAGTATATTGGGAAACATTTAGTGTACAAGAATTGATTCAATTTTGTGTTTTTGATGAGGCTTTCTTTGACAAATTTTCAGATATTATCACTATACCAATCAGGTAAATATTATTGATCATTACAATGTTCAAGGAATTTTGCTGAGTAGATTATCTGTTATTATCTTCACCTTCCTCGTTATTGTTTCTAGTGTACGTTTTGTTTAGCAATTTTAACTCATATCATAATGAAGGGATATACTGATCCCACTTCTGATAAACACTCACCTTACACAAGAGAATAGAGTTACCATGATTTTACATAAGAGTCGCCAAGATAGTGACTAAGATTGGGTTGAAAAACTATTCTCCAAAGTTATGGGTATTCAGGTTAATGAATCTGTCTGCTGGTTAGAAGCAATGAATTGATCGTGTCAGATATAAAAAATTGTCTCTTCAAGTACAAAACTTAGTTTTTAGAAAATGAAGTGGAATAGAGTTTTAAGAGTAGAGGAAGATTAAAGGCCAGAGAAATTATACTTTTTATAAAATTAGAGTTCAAAAACTTCAAGTGCCTTTTCCAAGTACTGTATCGGGTTGATATTAATAAGATGTCTAGTTGGTAACAATGCTTTTAGGACTCAATTATTATCCAAAAGTATCTTTCTTGTATCTTGTAGTTTAATTACCTGAGTTTAATGGAGGATAAATCATGTTCCCAACTCAATAAGGAGCCCTTCTCCATACTTCCTCAAACGCTCTGACCCCATATTTTCTCAAGAGCTTTTTATGAAATTGCTTAGGAATATTTATATATTTTTGTGATGCATATAGATGGCATTGAGTATTTCTTTGTATGATTAAGCACTTTTAAATACTCTAGTGTGTGAGTATTTTCTCCTCTAGGCTTGAAATGTCATCGTGTGAATGCCAAACAGGAGCCAGGCCCATGCTTTTAGGCCATTTCCCTTCTCTTGGTCATCTATCTACTTTTCTTATCATGTAAACACGGAAGTAAACTGGTATTAAACGCCACTCTACTGCTATTAAACAATAACAGTGTGGTCAACTGATAGCACAGAAAAAAACTTAAAATGTGATAGATACAGTGTTGTCAAGGACCTATGTGGAATATAAACTTGAGATAGGTAACTCTCTTCAGTTTTAAACATTCTCTGATTAATTCTTCTTAAATTCCTTTGAATTTTTGCCTATCAATGACTCTGATAAAGTAGGATACCCCATCTTTAGAAAAATACAGTACACCTATATTTGCACATATGCATTAAAGTATGCATATTCTTTTTAAGGGTTGCAGCTCACTGTACTTAGGTCCATTTATTTAGAAAACAAAACCTCTGTTCTGTGTGATCTTTTGACATATTAATATTTTAGAGGAAAAATGGAATGAGGCTCCAGGGAAATGCAGCTGCCCTTTGCTAACTTTCTAATAGTCATCTCCTAACCAAAAATTTAGCCCTCTGGGTGTGGCCTTCACTAGTTTAGATAATTTAATAGAGTAAGATCAACATTTGTACTTTTGACTTAAAAAAATTTTGTTTCCTCAAATATGGTTATAGGAATGCCACTATTCTAATAAATGTATTTTGGGTACTGATAAATGCACCAGTAAAAAGAAATATTGACTTTATATTCCTCCTGACATGATACATTTAGAAATGTACTTTACTTCTTCAGTATTCTTGATAATCTCAACAAAAATCCATAGTCTCAACCTAATCATGACGAAGCCAAATCAAGGGACATTTTACACAATAACTCATCGGCACTCTTCACAAATATCAAGTACAGTACATGAATGACAAAGAAAGACATACGTGAAGCAACTAAGGAGACATGAAAATTGAATGCACTATTGGATCTCAATTCAATCCTGGAATAGAAAAAAGAATGCTAGGTAAAAACTGGTGAAATTAGTACAGTCTGTATTTTATGTTATACCTGATTACCAATATTAATTTCTTGGTTTTAAGAACTGCCCAATAGTTACTTAAATTACTAACAAGGGGAAGGGTGGATGAAAGATACAAGGAACTCTCATTAACTATTCTTTGCAACTTTTCAATAAATTATTTTTTTAAAATAAAAAGTCTGAAGATTTCCACTTACAAATACCTTTTACTCAATTATATATATGTGTGTGTGTGTGTGTGTGTGTGTGTGTGTGTGTATCACATCCTTCCAGAAAAGTCAATTTAAACAATAAAACTACTTGTCTTTGTGAAACTGGTAAGTCACATTTATTTGTTGTGAAACAATACATATACTCACACACTTATTTGGTTATTATGAAAGTACATTTATTTCTAGGGAACATAAACTTAATTTCTGTAAAAATCGAAAGATGTCACCTAACCTAATACAGTATCATGTTTGGTTATTAATTAAGATAGAATGAAATGATAAATGTGGGAACCTTTTGAAGTATGAAGCCTTTAAATAGGCCATATATTAAAATTTAAATTATGATGATGAATATTTTGTGTCAAATTTAACCTCATGAGTAGAATAGTTCTCAAAGAGAGGCTTTCATCTTAAACATTTTAAAGTCTGTTTTGTTTTTAGCATTCTGAATTTGACTGCATTAAAAAGCAGCTGAACTCCCTCAATCCTGGAAATCTGAGACTGACTTTCCTCATGTTAAGATTTACTGAATTTGTCATCTTGCATATTATCTATATTGGTGGCTTAAATATTTAAAATGGCCATTGAGAATCTGAAAGGGAATATATCTAATGCAAGTCCATCTAGATATTACCATGTGCCTTTCCAATGAAGTATTTTAACTGGATTTATGAGATATAAAACTAGACAGAATAGAGGAACATTTGCTTCATTTTTCTAGATCGTATCCACTAATTGATAACATGCCATAATAATTTTTCAGGGTCACCTTTGCTGAAGCATTTTAAAAGTCCAAGTAGAGTCTTCAGTCCTCTCATTTATTAGTTTTATTGCTCAGGTTGGCAGAGGACTTGAATGAGAGTGCGTTTTATGGCTAGAGAAAAAAGAAAAAACAAATTGAAGCTTTTTTTAAATGCAAAGGTTTGCTTTACTGAAAAGAGGGATGATTGCAATCATTGGTCACAGTCATTGTTGGAAGCAGACCTGAGGGAAATTAGATGAGACCTATGCTTTATGGCAATGGAGTTCAAATAGAAGGTTAAATCCATCCGATTGACCCAATAAAGGGAATTACTGTTGAAGTAGCATTGGAATGAAGAGGAAATGGAGCTCCCCAAATATTCACAGAACCCTTTTAAATTCTTGCCTATTTTAAGTTCTAGTATCTACATCAGTGAGTTAGCCATGTGCTTTATGGTGGATACTCTGTATCGGGCACTGTGCTAGTAATTTTACACACTTTATTGTGTTAACACACAATGATTATAAGGCAGCAAATAGTATTTCTTTTTGATAAATGAGTAAACACAGAATAGATTACTTGCTAGTGTCATATACTGCTAGTTTATCCCAGTCCTCTGATAAAGTATTATGCAATTTGCTGTCTGTGCCATTTATTATTTCCTCTATGAAAAAATTTCAGATTTTTTCCTGGTACCCACCAGATGGTATGATGCTCCAACTATTATTGTGCTGAGGTTTTAAAAATACCAGCTTTTACTACTTCTTTTCACATCTCTGAAGGCCATTGAGGGTCCCCATAGATTTGTAACATGCTTGTAATGTTATTCCCCTATGCTGCTTATTCTTCATCTACATTCAGGAGAGAGAACTCATTTCAATTTGGGTACCACTTTTAAACACTATCATTACTTTAGGAAGTATAAACTATACACCAAATGATAAACTTCCAACAGCATGCCACAAACAATGCAAGATTAATGGTGGAATAGATATAGTGGAGGTTAAGAGAGAATACTCAGTCAGATGACTTGGATTCAAGGCCCAGTTCAGACACTTATTTCGTGTGTAACTTGAAATAATGATAGACCCCGATCTCCCTATAAGAACATGTACAAGTTAGCTCTTTATCTGTAGCTTTGATTTTCATGCTTTCATTTATAGTCAACTGTGGGTCCAAAAATACTAACTAGGAAATTTAAGAAATAAACAATTCATAAGTGTTAGATTTGCTTCATTCTGAGTATGTGGTGAAATCTCTCGCCATTGGCTCAGTCCTACCCCATTTATGAATCTTCTCTTTGTCTCATGTATTCACAACCCATCCACTAGTGACCTGGCAGCTCGCTGGGAGATCAGATCACGGTGATGGTACCATAACAATTGTGTTCAAGTGACCCTTATTCTTCCTAACCATGGCACCGAAGTGCAAGGGTAGTGATACTGGCAATTTTATTATGTTACTGTTTTTTATTTTATAATTAATTTTGATTAATTTCTTAGTGTGCCTATAAACTTTATCATAGGTATGTATGCATAGCAAAAAACATAGTTCACATAGAGCTAACATTACCCGTGGTTTTAGGCATCCACTAAGGAGTCGAGGAGATTTTATCCAAGGAAAAGTACAAATGAATTTCCGTATGGGAACAGATTTCTCTTATATTGGCTATCAGATTTGGGTTCACATACATGGTGATAGACCTCCCCCAAAACAGTAGAATCTTCTTCAGGATCCTTGCAGACATTTATCTATCATCAAACCTATCCCAAGGCAGGACACCATGGATGCGTCACTAGGCAGCACCTGGTGTAATCCAGTGTTGGGCACAGAAACTATATTCTGTACAAATTTTAAGAAAGGAGTCGTATATGATAATCAAACCAGATGTCAGGGAAGAGTAAAATGTGGGCTGGGTGTTGGAGTCTCATTTGGGTTTTAATAATTGAGCACTAGAGAGACCTTGGTAGACAGTGTTTTCTTAATCACATGGCTTGGGTACTGCACCTGTCCCCATCAGGTCACGGTTAGGGTCTGAAATCTAGTTGTGTGTGGATGCCCTCATTTCTGGCACTGCCACAGATGCTGTCCCCTGATTTTTTTAAAAAAAAAGAGCCCTATGTTCCTTTTCAGCAAGCACTTTGGGCCTTCCAACCAAGCCTTCTGTCTAAGGTGCAATCATCCTGGGCATTTCCTTTTTTCTGATTCTCGCAATGGCACCCAGTAATTAGCAGAACATGCATGTTATATTTAAATAGAGAGCAAAGAAGCATTATTCATAATTATTTCTATGTATCAGACACAAACCAGGCAAACTGGAACATTTGTCACCTTCTTATGAGATGCCAGACCTACTGGTAGAACTAAGATGTTTGCTTGCCTTTTACCTAAGATACTAGAATTAGCCTCTTAGTTATTGTTTTGGGGTTCTGACTTCATTGTTTTTGAGGTGGGAAAGATATTAATTAGGAAAAGACTCCTAGCTAAACTTAGAAAAAGAATTATAACCAGATTTGAAATCCTTAGTTTTTTTTTTCCCTCAACCTTCTGAAAGTATTTTAATATAGCAGTGTATCTTTGGTAACTCATAAATCTTGTATTTTGTTTACCCTAGTCACATACATTTTAATTCATATTTATTTTTATTTAGAATATATTTTTATGTTTTTGCTTTAAGATATTTTTCTGAAATATTCATTCCACTCTGAATTAAAAAGCATTGAGTAATGATAAAGCAACTAGAAGTAGAATGAAAGCATCAGAAATAGGCAATATTCTTTAACAGCTAACAGTAGCCCCACAACTTAGCCCTACTGATTTCTTTCACACCTTAAGATCTACATAGTACCTTAAAGCCCTAGCAGAAGTCAAAAGCTTCCAATTCTCTTTTAATCCTTCAGTGAGGATACATTAAAATCTATTTCCTGGCTTTCCTCCTGGTGTGTTAGACCTGGGGAAGAACATAAGGAAAAAAATAACAAACTGCTGTTTATGTCCTATAGAGAACTTTGAGGTAAAACTTAAGAGGAGAGTTAAATTAGAGAAGTAAGATATTATGGGAAATACCAGATTTCCTAGCACAAAATATAAATGTAAGAACTGAAAAATGTGAAATAGATAGAAGAAGCAGGTGTGGTGCTTTAAAGAAGGTTCTAGTCTAGTCTAGAAGGGGAAGATGACCATACACAATGTGATCCAACAATACTGTGTGTTTAAATATTTTTAAATATGTTACAGTCAAAGACATGTTAACATTAATCCCCATCAAAATACTCCCTCTTCCTTCAAACATGCTTATCTTGTCATTCTTGCTACTTTCTGAAGCAGTTCTGAAAGTCCTCGTCCATGAGTGTCTTTAATTGTATTGCCATGCCTCCCAATTGATTCAAAATGTTTTCCTTTTATGGTCATTTCGATGTAGGGGAAGAGCCAAAAGTCTCACGATGCCGGTTCAGGTGAGTAAGATAATGTTTTTGTGAGCCTGCTTTTCCATTGGCTGACACTTAACAGCAGTATTGACCATGTTTTTATTACAACTGGTAAAAACAATCACAAATGAAGACTTCTAGATCTGCTTTTAAAAAAATGCCAAAAACGATGGGATAGATGTGTTTAAGGGGTGGGAGCATATTTTGAGGATAATTCATGGCAGTGAGTCTTGTACTGTAATACGTTTTTCATCAAAACATTCACTGTATTTTTCAGTCACCCCTATATATTGACTTCCATACTCATTTGAGACAGAAAGGAAAACCAACCAAGAACAGAAGTGATTATGCATTACCAGAGAACACCAAAATGATCTTGCTCTCTGAGAGAAAATATTTCTGATAACTTCGTATGGAACAATCTTAGTAAATAAAGCTTTGTATCCTGAGGCGTATCCATACGGCGACAGGAGAAGTTTTCTTCGGGAGGATCAAGATTTTCCTAGAGTTAGGAACATCGTATAGATTTCCAGTTGAATTCCTGTGAGCTTTCAAGAGAAGCTGAACAGTTTCTGAGTCTGTGACAAGATGAAATTGACTGTGTCCACCTGGATAGCAATCAGATTATTATACCTATTGATGTCTTCCTCCTGCCATATTTTAATAAATTCTTGGTAAATACCGATAAGCTCACCTCAGTTTTATTTCTACAAATATGTACATTCTAGATTTCAACTTAATTCTGACTCTTACTAAATTACAAATCTCCAAACCATTGTACCCTCTCCAGTTCCTACTTTGTGTTGCTAGGACCACAGTTCTCCTGATCACCGCACGTGTCATCGGGAGCCTCGGTCCAATAGTGAACTTTAATTTCCCTGAGTTCTTTCCTCAAGGATTCCCCAGTTTCTATCACTTTCTATCTGTGCTGCCACAATTTTAATACTGTAAGGTTTGTTTTCACAATCGTACCTCTTTTCCTGTTATCCGCTGTAAATCATCTATATTCTTCTCCAGTCACCATTATTTTAATCCATCTGGTGTAAAGCCAAGATATGTACATTATTGTAATTGCTTTTATCATATCTTTTCCTGCCTCTCAATATTTCGATGACTCGCCAATATGGACTAGAGAAGGAATAGAATTTGTGCAGAAGGAAGAGAGATGTGGTATAGTGTTAAATACCTTCCTCTTCGGTCTAGTATTTTACATGGTGAAATATTATATTTCAGATTTTAATAATTTCATGTAGTTCATTTAATCATTTTGTATAGTACATGTATAATTTTTTAAATTGGATTTCAGTGATTTACATTTTAAGTAGTATGTTATCAATAAGAAACTTAGGTTTACATGCTTTTTTTTTACTGTACTTGTCATTTCAATTAAATACTTTGAATTTTACTGTTAACTGTATCTGAAAGTCATTAACTTGATATGAACTAAATATAATAATGAAATACAATTATAATATTTCATAGTTTAGTCAAACCAGAATAAGTAGTTCCACTGTATTTGCCCTAAAACTTGTGATGATGTTCTTCCCATATTTTTTACATTTACTACAGAAAGGGAAATATCAAGAATAGTTCCATGAAATAATGTACTTCAACTGTTAATGAGCTTGTAGTACCTTTCAGACTGTCTTCTAATTCTGTAGAGATCAAGAGAACCATCTGTGAATGTTATGAAATGAATTATCCCCTATTATATGGGAACTGAACTACATTCTATCTAAAGTCTTTTCATCTATCCGGGTGTGTGAGTCCATATAATGTAAAAAACAGTAGTAGCCACCATATATTTAAGACACTATGCCAGGAATTGTCCTCAGTTGCTTTACAGAAATTATATCATAATCTTAAAGTAACTTCCTAAATTATCTCCATAATGCAAACATGATAAGATTTGGAAAAATTCAGTAACATGTCTAGTAGTGCATTACTGGGATTTGAACCTAGGATTTTCTGACTTTCATAAGATCAAATAGAATTAACTGTCTCCTTCTGTGAATATTCTGGGTCTATATTTTAAGTATTTTTAAGTACAGTACTAGCTAAAGGCAAACTAGGATACTTACAATACAATTTTTATTTCTAGCAGGAAATATGACATCTAGTGTTGCATGTACTATTATTTTCATCTAACTTATTGTGACAATAAAAAATGTTTAAAAAGATGTCTATTCCTCGTAGTATACTATGCTGTGATTCCTTAGTTTAGTTTCTTTCTTAAACTTTTTATTTTTTGTTCTAAGGAGTACCCAAAGAAAGCATCTGTGGTAAAATACATCATTAATTGCAGTGCCTTTTAATCTTTTTTAGCCATAGTTTTTCTGGTATGCCATATTTCCAGTTTAAAGAAAGGAGGGAGAATAACAACAACAACAAAAACCACAATTATTTCTTAAACCTCTTTCATCATGAACTTCATTAAATAACAAGTTACTCTGACACACCTTTTCCTTTGCGGTTGTCTGTGTTTCTTAATTGAAACATCATTTATGTCTAAGAACTTGTATGTGATCTATTTCTAATCAGAGTCCTCAAGGACTCCCTAAAAATAAATTGGCAGTATTGATTCCCAAATTTGCTACTCAAACTAGTATTTTCTATATATCTATACATAGTT
Source organism: Hystrix cristata (assembly GCA_004026905.1). Classification (NCBI taxonomy): domain Eukaryota; kingdom Metazoa; phylum Chordata; class Mammalia; order Rodentia; family Hystricidae; genus Hystrix; species Hystrix cristata. The sequence continues at coordinate 68,756 of PVJO010007561.1, forward strand.
AGCAGAGAGTTATTATGTCAAATTTAATTGACTCTGTATCTAAATATTACTTTTGAATTACTTCTGTTTGTCTGCTGAGGAGAAATGTAATCAGCACTGTGGCTACCTATTTTCATTAGCAAAAAGCAAAATTTGGAGAGAGATAGAAGACAGAAATGAGCAAGTCCACACTGAGAAGAGTCTGAGAGGGTGAGATAGGCCTTGTAAAGACTCCAGAGTAGGCATTGAATATGGTAGGGCATGTTAAAACAAAGGATAATGGAAGAAACAAGCGCTGAGGAGTTGCAGTCTTTTAATGTATTTGGTAAGTCATTCAAAAATACTTATGTAAGACTCACTATTGCCTGGACCTATGGTGGGAATACAGTGGTGAGCAAAAACAACGAAGTCTCTGTTCTCATGTCTTTTGTAGTCATTGGAGTAAATACATTATTTCAAATGACTTTTTTGGCAAAAGTGAAGCATCTAGGGTAGAAGAGGCAGGAGTGGCTGTCCGGAGCTAAACTAGAAAGTGATACAGCAGTCCAGGTGTTGCTTGGATCATGACATGGGAAGTGGATCAGAGTGAAGATCAGGTTCTCCCTACTGATATAGATTCCAGGAGCATCAGAAAAGAGAAGTCAAGGACAAAGACAAACCTTGTCCACTCCCGTCTCCCAAGCATTTTCCCAAGTAAAAAGTAACACAAGATGTACTCTGAAGTCTGGCCAGGTGGAAGGCTCTGGCTAGTACCATAGGAAATATAAGGGTCTTGAGATGATTCCATTTACATAAAGCTTGATCATGTTTTGTTTTAGCACAAGCTGAGGCAGCCTTCCGTTTGTTAGGCCTGCTGCCCCTGCCTCTTCCCTGGAGGCTGTCACTCACTTCCCTGAGGAATTCCTTGACTAAGTTGGGCTTGGAATCTGCACCCTTCCTGAGTGATAAGAACCGGAGGAAAAATTCAGCAGACTTAGATATTGATCCAGTTTTCAGTAGAGGATTAGCATTCTAATTTAATAGTGAAGCTTGCTATTTTATGTTTTTACATACCTCTTTTGCAAACTTCTCAAACTAACTATGATCACTTAGGATAGTGTGTGTGTGCTTGTGTGTGTGTGTGTGTATCTTTAAAATTTCCTCAGGTAGGTCCTCAAAATAGAATTAGTATGAATAAATATAGGCTCTTTTTCTGTACCTCAAATTTGTTTTTGTAATTTTAGAGATGAACACAATAAGCCATTTCTGATTTCACAGTAGTTAGGAATTGAAAAAAAACAAGTGTTTGTAAGAGAATCTCTCCATATTAATCATGGGTATATTTAGAAATGTGTTTTATGTGGCATTGTTGTGTTTTATTGTTTTGCACTTTGACTTACTGCATAAATAAGAAAACTAACACTAAGACAAAAATTTTAGTAATACTGTTTTACAGTCATCTATGTAATAAAAATACAAGCAACCACCAAGTTAGTAAAATGAGTCACACAATTCTTTTATACTTTAAGAAGTTTCATTTATTGATATGAAAGATTAGGTAGTTCCTTTTGTGAAAGTTCTGTATACATAATAGAACCACATATAATCATATGTTTACATTCAGTTCTGAAATCAATTTAATTATCTAATTATTTTTGAGTAATTCAGATTGATAAAGTAGCTCTTGTAACTTTATTAACTACTAGAGTTTTGATTCATAGTATTAGGATTAGCCTCAAAACCAGAAAGGAAAAATGAATATTTAAAACTAAAAGTAAAATTTAAATGGCTATGATATTGACATTAACATCATACTTTATTAATATGCAAATCCAAGAAAACTCATTTCTAGATAATTTTAGCAAGTAGCAGCAGAACACTATCAATAATTTAATGTCAAAGATCTTGAATAAGATAAAAATAAGTGATCTTCAAATATGTGAAAATTGTCTCTGTATTATTTTGCTAAGTTTCCCATGACAAAATATTACTGGTAGTTTAAACACAGAAATTTATTTTGTCACCCTCTGGAGGTAAGCTGCCCCACATCAGGTGTTAAGTCTGGTTTCTCCTGGGGTCTGCTTCCTTGACTTGAAGGTGGCCTGTGTTTTCCTGCTGCTTCGGCTTGGTGTGTACACACCTTTGTCATTCCCTTGTGTGTCCAAACTTCCTCTTCTTACGAGAACAGTCAGACTGGATTAGAGCCTACTCTAATGGATTCATTTAAACCTAGTCACCTGCTTTAAAGATCCCAGAACTCCAAATATAGTCACATTCTGAGGTACTGTATGTTTAAAGCTCACCATTGGAATTTTGAGGTGGCACAATTGAGTCCATAACAGTTTGTATTTGATTGGTTCTTATGAGAGGGAAGTCTAAGTTGTTTATTTTAACTGAAGTCAAAACAGATTTAAAAGACCTCAGGAAAATGTTTTGAGGAAGTATTCATTAGGCGCCAGTTGTTACGGCCTCCGTTGTTTGCGCCATTCTTGGATTTGATACGACCTAACAGTATGTGTGCTGGGTTAAAGGAAAGACACCCAAGACTATGTGAGTGGAACAACTCCAACTGTCCTTACTAATGCAGTTTCAGCTCAAACTTGTTAGGGCATGTTTGTGGCTTTGCTCTTCCCTCCATTGTGTTCTTCATTTAGGGTTCCGCTAGAAATCAGAGATATCCTAAGTTATCTCAGGATAGTCTCTCATCCTGAGAGCAGTTGAGAAATGCAGTTTTATCCAGAGAGATGCAGTGAACCATTCCTCTCTTCTGCTGTGACCTCTCGCCTGGGAGGTACAGTGGCCTCACAGGTTTCCATGTCTACCTTTGGTTGACTTGATTGGAAAGGAACTCCTATTAGGAAATAGTCCCCAAAGCACAGTTCTTGTGACAGATGTTTGAGAAATCTATGAAAGGTTCACTATGATAATTTTGGACCAAAGAGGTTTGCAAAGACTAGCCATTGATTTAAAGTCCTTAGATTCTTTCTTCAGTTTTTCTGCTCTAACCTCCTCAGTGCTAAAAAATGTAAATGGAAATGAGACAAACCTCTTTTCTTTGCCAGCATTATAGGGCCCCTCCCCATCCTCTTAACTACTTTTTATAAACCTGTAACTTCCTACATTCTAACCCATGCGTGCCCTTCTCCTCTTGAAATGGCTGTCACAGCCATGACATGCTTCAGTGGGCGGGTAGGAAAAATCCAGAGAAACGTCTGGGTGGTGAGAAGTATGTATGTCTGTATAGTGGAAAGAAGAAAGAAGACAAGCTTGCACCATCAAACGGATCAGAAAAACTGTAATGGCTTAATTATAAAGCCCTCTGAGATGACAACTGAAAGTCTTCATAAAATTGTCAGAGCACTAAAAGACAGTTTGTAGGAGAGAGAGAAGGGGGAGACGGGGGGGGGGAGAGAGAGAGAGAGAGAGAAGACAAGAGAACATGCCAAGTCAAAGATTTCACTTTTCTAGCTATTTGTCAGGTTAGGCACATTTATGGCGTTTTGTTTTTATTGGCTCTAAAATAAATGTCCATAGATAGTGTGTCTTAACAAGACAACCTAATTCTTGCCTTCATGAGTCTCACGCCCAGAGCCTGAGACCACAGGACGTTAGCCTCGGAGCCAAACTCATTTGACAGGTCAGGGAACTACCCTGCTTTAGCTGGTATCTATGTCCCTTTACTGTGGTACTTCTTTGCCACTGTGTTATGGGGGAGGAGGAGTAAGGCATTCTATTTGACATGGACTCTTTGAAGCATTAATACACAGATTAAAATGCCAGTTTCAGAGCCCACTGATGGCCAAGTATTCTCATCCTAGGAGCAGCTTTTGCCAGTATGTAAATGGCAGGGAACAGATGGAGGTGCCCTGAATTCCCTTTTCCCTTGGGGCAGGAATGCTTGGCCTTTTCTTTTTCTGTGACCTCCATCAGTTAATGGCCTACTTTCAGTTGTTTTCCATTGGCTCCCTTCAGAATTTAGCATTGCATAAATCTCCAAGAATGAAGTTGACCGTGCTTGAGGAGAATGAGGTGATTTTGATAAAGCAGGACAACCCATACAATAAAACTAATTCCTTGGCTTTTATTCATCCTAGGAAAGACATGTAGATGGATTTTCCGCCCTTCTTCACATCTGCTTTAACTACCTTCCTGTAAATAGTGGGTGAAAAATGTTCTCTGTAAGCCATACATACCTTGATACGTCATACCAGATAATAAGCAGCGATGCACCCACAATAGCCAAGAAGTTAGCATATGTGATGTCGATTATTCTTATACCTATTTTAAATATGAGAAAACTGAAGTTGAAGACATTATGTCCCTGATCCAATGTCATGCAATTAGAGAACAGTGAACCAAGATTTGAATCCAGGGATTAGAGCTCAATACCTTGTCTTTACAGGGTTCTCTTTCCACAGTGAATCTGACCACATGTATACCTTCTTCCAAAATATAATTGATAGCAAAGAAGACATATTTTTATTGAGCGAAAGTTGCTTTAGGAAATTAGATATAAATATACGGGGTTCAATTTGTTTACCAAAAAATGGTTATTTTATTTCAGAAGTTTTACATTTTATAAAATCGAATAGGTTTAGCAATGATCCAACAGTTATATCCCAGCCTATCCTTTGCACTTGTATTTAATCTTAAATCACTTCTGAACAACGGACAAACCTCATCATTCTAATTGAAAAGAAAACTCTTTTTGTATTCTAATTACAAATGAAAGTAAGACATTGAAGGCCATTGAAAATGAGAATGCTATATTTATCAGAGTCATTTTTTTCTTCTCTGGAGAATAAGGCATTTTCTCAGTACAACTTGCACAGGCCATATCAGACCGTATATAAGATATCCACTATTTCCTCCTCCAAAGACCAATCCAAATATTAAGAATAGATTCAAACTCAAGGTTGGTGGTGAATGAGAGAAATTCCTGCTGTCCCACATACTTTTTTGATCTTCTGAAATCAATAAGTAGGGGAAAGTGCCTTAGAGAATGTATGTCTGAGTTTTTACTAGGGTGGATAAGCTTAAATGTTCTGGCATTATGATTTAGAAAGTGCTCAAGATCCTTATATCTGGATAAATGGCAAAATGTCATTTGTAAGGTAATGTGGGGCTGCTCTTACATTTCATTTTTAAAATTCTCACTGTTTAGTGAAGCCTATCAGGTGCCCTGTCTGTTTTTGTAGCTGTTAAACTATTCTTCTGTCTTAAATGCTACACACCTTAGCACAAAAGAACTCTTTAGTATGCATGATAAGAGAATATGACCTTTAATTTATCGGGGTAGGTATTGTGTTTGCTTATCTGCTTGTCCCTGTTGCTTTTCATTTCTTGCTGTGGGTTTTTGATATGATATCCCTGTTTCTCCATGTTGAGAAACCAACAGTGTGTAAAAGCCTAGGGAAGAAGGCAGAAAGCCCTGTTCATTCCAGACAGGCAACCAGAGCCCACACACTGAAAGCTGCCTTTCTCTGTAATTAAATCTAATGGAACAGTATCCAAGCTAAAATTTTTGAATGTAAGTAGCTAACAGGAACAAGTGCCTCTATAAAACTTTGTATAAAGGAACATTGGATATTTTAATGTAGAGCCACATAAAAGAGGGAAATGACAGGAGAAATTTCTCAAACCAGTTCAACATGCACTAAGCTCATAATTGCCTCCCCAAAGCCTTGCTGAATTCTACAGTAGACAGCCTGTGGCTTTCTGTACCCAGCATCCCAGAAGCCTCCCAGGAAGATATTGTTTAACTGGATACAGAGACCTGATGCTTCCCAGAAGGAGCCGGATGTCATCAGAGACGTTCCAGACATACTGACCATCAGAGTGTTGCTCTGCTTGAGCGTGCCTGCTCTCTCCAGCTGCGCGAGTGTAGTGAGCTCACTGACAGGGCCCTTGGGCTGCAGCATTGCATTAAGTTAATGTATTTAATTTACAGACAGTATGCATGTGTGTGTTTAAAGGAAGCAGTGGGAACAAAATTGAAATATATCTATAAATAAAGTATTAGTAATATAATATTAAAATTTTTTAAAAGCTCATCTGTAACTCCTCCATTCTAACAGATATTTTCAGTTTTAAATATTGCCTTCGAATTCTTGCCAATTTGCATTATGCTTCACTTAGCAGTTTTAATGTTGTGTGTAGTACTACATTTTTTGTGCCTCACAGCATAACTGTTTTAGTCATTATTCATATTTCTAATTATTTTAGAGACTGTTATTGGAAAATATATTTACTTAAACATGGGGTGAATAGCTTTATGACGCTAAAGAGAATTATCAATTATCAAAACTGAGGGGATAAATATCCACATAAAACAGCATTTTTGCCCAATTATTATTTAAATTAAGTTTAGTTTACAAGTGATCTAGGTGAAGTCCTTTATGTTCCATCACAATTTTTTTGCTCTAATCAATTGTTTGCTCTGAATTTCTAAGGCAACTATAATACACACAGTGATTAATTCTACACTTATGTCAAGTTATCTAATATCTTGAATTTAGACTTACATCTACTATTGTTTAACTTGGTTTTTGTTTGGCTCCTTGACTCCCCAGTGTACACCCTTCAAAAGTAGGATCTGTGAGAAGTATTGATGTACGCCTCATGAAATAGTTTCAGAGTACATAGCATTTATGTTTTAACTTCATTGAGTGAGAATACTTTGCTGACATCTAGCTGAACTACAATAAAGAAACAGAGGTTTACCTAGTTGAACCAGAGAAGGAAAAAGGTAAAGTCTCTGTGGTACATGAAATGTGTCTAAGGAAGGCAGATGTACATGCACAACATGGATTGTTCAGTGGCAAGAGGTCACAGGGTTAGGGGAGATGAATAAAGGGAAAAGCAGAGATAAGAGATGAGCAGGAAGGAAAAAGGAGGAAATGTGAAGTCCAAGCAAAATTACTTTTAACCTTCTGCCTCCTCTCACAAGACAGTGAAGCATAGTGACTCACAGTGAGTGCCCTTTCCTTTTTTCTCAACTTGTGTGGAGAGGGTCAGCATCCAAAAAAAAGCAATGAATTTAACATATTACTGTGCTTGGGGCTTGTCTTATAGGTTAGAGGCAAAGACAAGGAACACACACTTCCAGAAATTTATGGTGCTTCCTTTTTGACAATAGGTCTAGGCCAGGAAATCAGTCTGAAACTAAGTTTATGCATCGTGGAAAACCCAGCTTTTCAGTAGAAAGTGGTGAGTAAGCAAATGAATTATAAAATACAGAGGATAATCAAACATAGAAAAATAAGGTATCCAGTAGCTTTTATGCCTTGTGGATTGTGCTACTTGCTTATATAGTTTATCTCCCTTAACCCTGATATGGGTCCCAGACTATAAGTACTTTTTCTTTTAAAGATGGAGAAACCAAGTCTCAACAAAACATGGAAGAATCACTTGCACTCTGATTCCAAAGTAGTTCCATGGGATAGCTACTGCGGCGGTGTCTCATCTCAGCCTGAGTCACAAAGGTCCTAGGTCTTTTCTTTAGTCCTCACAGCAGCTCCTGTATAGTGGAAAGTGTCACCATCTTGTCTAGAAAGCTTCTGCCCTATAGAATTTGGGGTGGGACTGCCCTTGTAAGGCATAAACAATCAGTAACCTTCCCCAAAGCTTTGACCAGTCATGAGGCTAATTTTATCATTGCCATTTTATAGATTAGGATGGTAAAGTGATCAAAGAACTATTATAGTTGAGAACCCAGGAAGGAACAGAATTTTCATTTCTAGCTTTGATAACAAAGCCCTGCTGTTTATAGCCACTTGAGGCACAAAGTGTGTGTTCATCATTCAGTGAGGTCTTGAAAGTCCAGAAGACAATACAAGCTCCTCCTGGCTATATGTCAGCCATGAAGTGGCTGTGCTCTAGGAGCCCCCTGCCCTCAAATTATAAAAATTAGAAGGTCCATAATTTCTACCACCTGAATTTGGAAGTCCTGGCTTTCTATCATTTTTACCTTAGTTAAAAGAATAGCAGTTTTTCTTGTAGGCCATTGATATGTATATCGGTGGCTTTGGAAGCAAGTGCTCCTTGGAGAGTCTACATGTCAAATTATTTTAAGGAAATCAACTCTAATACTAATCGAGAAAAATTTAGTCTTATCGGTGATATATTTGTGTGAAGGTTTATTGAATCCAAGACTGTCTTTCTCATACACAGTTCATTAGACAATTGAAGAACTTTCAGAAAATCCCCCAACCAAATCATTAACCATCAGCTCTATATGCAATGAGAAAAAAATACGTTAAGTGGAATTAACTTTTTGGCTGATACATATGCCCTATGACAGAGCCCACCTGAGCCTGTATATCTTTAGCCTGTATTAATATTTAGGCATAAAACACTTTATTTAAGAGACTTACCTGCCCTGTTGTTAATTCCAATAACAGTCATAATTGATGAAATAGAAGTAAGATAATTGAGTCCATACATATATGGTTAGAGATAGAGAGGTGGGCAGACAGACAGATAGATATTTAGGTCACTAACAATCTTACTGCTTCATGAAAGGTTTTTTTTTTCCCCTTTTTCTTTTTGTAGCACTGGGAATGGAACCCAGAGCCTCGTGGATGCTAGATAAACACTGTCACTGAGCTACATACCCAGTGCTGATTTATAAGGCTTTAACAACAAATACTACTTTTTAATCATACAATAAAGACTTCAATAGGTTTAGCTTTCACTTAGGAATTACTCATCGAGGAGGTATGATATGCCTGGCTTTGTGTAATCTACAAGGTGTATAACACTGAAAAAGATAGACATGGATCCTGCCCTTAAGGAATCTATAGTCTAGAATCAATTATATGAACGTATTTCATCATGAATCCAGATATTCCTACTAAGTATTGCATGAATGCCTAATGGAAGAATCTCGAATAATTTGGTGGAGGGATGGGAGACACAGAAACACATCCTTGAGAAACAAAAGCTAAGATTTAGAGGTAAAACAAGTTAGCCAGGCCCCTACCACGTGTGTGTGTGTGTGTGTGTGTGTGTGTGTGTGTGTGTGTATGTAATACACAGAGGTATTGAGGAATATAGTACATAGGGATGCAAGACATTTTGAAGGCAGAATAACATATTCAATGCATTTCTTATCTAAAGGAATTGCAAAAGTGATAAAAGTTCAAAAAGTTACAAATGAGTGTCCAAAAGTAAACTAGAGGAGACACGAGCCATATAAGTGTGTATATTTGTTGTATCACGTCTTAATGATGTAGGAAATAAAGTAAAATAATGGACAATTTTCATCAGGATAGCTTTATTTTTTCAAAAGTTTATACCCCTAAAAATGTCAGTGATGTTCAGAATCCATTTGCTTGAGCCAGGCATGGTGGTGCACACTTGTAATCCCAGCAGTCAGGAGGCTGAGGCAGGAAGATCACTTCAAGTTCAAGGCTGGCCTTGGCCACATAGTGAGTTCAAGACCCATGTGAACTATATAGCGTGACCTGGTATCAAGGAAAGAAAACCCGTAACAATAATAAAAACATAAAAATCTCTTTGCTGGGATCATTACCAGCTAAGTTAGGTATTACTGTGTTTGTATACTGTATAACAACCACATATAGCATTTATGTTGCTTTTAAAACTAGAGTAGTTTTATAACATTACTGTAAAATTCCATGTTGTCTTATGGACCTGGGCATATTCAAATGTCATGCTGTCATTTAAAATCAAAAGGTCTAAAAACAGATTCACAGTCTTCTCTTGAAGTATACATAGCTTTCAGAATTCTTTTGATTTCTTTCCCAAAGTTATAAACTCAGATAATAAGAAGGCTTCAAAAGCAGCAAGTATCTTTTCTTTTTTTCTTTACTTTCATTTTTTTCCTAGACAATGTTTGTTTCATAGCATCGCTTTTCTTTTTATTTTTCCAAGGATATTACTATGTCATATCAAAAACAGACATATTTTCTTTCCAAGGAGAAGTTAGACAACAAAGGTGAAGATTTAAGATGGGTGTAGAAAATTTATATATCGGTGATGTTCGTGTAGCTTATTACTACTAACTGATAGGTGTAAAATTACGATAAAATTTTTGTTTCCCTTTGTCCTCTGAGTCCTACCGTGAAATTTAGCTCCAAGTCAAGGATTTGAATTTTATTAGTCTTTGCTGTGTATCTTGATTTTTTGAAATTACCTTTGTTTCCTTGAAATCTACTGGCTCCTATAAAATTAATATACTAAAGAATAATCAAATATTTTTAATTAGATGATATATAAAACAATTTGGGATGCTATAACAAAATACCACAAATTGGGTGGCTTATGAACAACAGAGATTTCTCACCCCTAAGGAAGCCAGGAAGTCCAGAATCAAGCCACCAGTAGATTCGGTATGTGAGGAGGGCCTGCTTCCTGCATCACAGATGACATCCTTTTATTGTAGCCTCACATAGAGGAAAGAGAGAGGAGCTTTATTTCATAAAGGCAATAATCACGTTCACGAGGACTCTATTTTCATAACTATCATCTCCAAATGCCATTATGTTGGAAATTAGACTTCAACATATGACTTCAAGGAGAATACAAATATTCAGTCTATATAGATGGGAAAAGGAAACTAGGATTTAATAAAAATAAAGTTTGTTGTATTCCAAATAGAAAGAATCAGAATTTCCTTTTCATTCCTCACCCCAGAGCCTTGTAGGAAGTATCCCTTAAATTCAATACCTTGTGTCTGAATGGCCACTCCAGTTAAAGCTTATTCCTGTCAGTAGGTTCTGGTGATGTTACTATTTCCTCTGTCAAAATTAAGTAATCTTTCATCAGTTCATAAGAAAATAAAACCAAAATTTACATGCAGTTTCATTGCTCGAAAATTATTGTAGCAGAGATACATATGTTACTGGTGACATCTTCATTCAAGGTACCAGTAAATTGAATTCACACCAAACTAACTAGAGGAAAATGAAAAGAAACCAAAAAGGAATCCTGTCCTATTTTTATCAGAGGAAATGAAGCATAAGAAAACATTACTTTTAACTATTCGGTGATAGCCTCGGTTTTCATCAGTCTAATCTGTGTGCTTAGCTGTTGCCGTAGTTGAGTTTTGTAATTTAAAATACTTGGTAATTCTTCTTGGACCTTTTAAATAATCCAGCATGAATAGATGATTTAGAAGTGGCTTGGTATTGCTCTGCATGTTCCTCTGATTTAGAATACTTGAAGATGAAAAGATTTTCTTTCTCTCAATGATTCACCTTTAGTTGCATTTGGATTTTCAAATACACCGTTATTTGTTCAGAGTCTCACTTATCAGTTTAAGCCCGCTCCCTTTGACTGCCCACAGAAATAATTTTCCTATATTCTAGTATGTTTGCCTTTAGCTCCTAAACCTATCCAAAGAAAAATAAATAAAATGTCATTGGAACTTGTATTTGTCCTTGACCATTCTGAATCAAATGGGTGATTTTATTTCCTTTATATTGCTTAGAAGATGTAGATGTATAGTGAGCTACATAGACAAGATTAAATAAAATTAACAAACTTATACAGAATTAATACAGAATTCTGGCTGTTGTACAAGTATATATTATCATTAAATTTAAATAAATGAAATACATTTTGAGACATCATTTAAAATATACTTCACATGCAGCTTGCTAGTGAAAATTAAGAGACTGGAGGCAAATATAGGCCTACACCTGTTGAACCTGGTCAAATTGAAGTGTTTTCTACTCAATAGCAGAAAGGATTTGGGCATCATCCATTCAAACAATATTGTCTGCCAGATTCAGGGCACATGCCTGTTGGAGTCCCAGCTTACTCCTGGAGGCTGAGACAGGAGGATCCCTGGAGCTCAGGAGAGCAAGGCCAACGTGGGCAACATAACAAAGAACCTGCCTCAAAAGCAAAAACATTAAAAGACATTCTTACTTAATTCTATTTATCTATGTCTTCATTTGGTTAACAGTGTATTTCACATAATTTTACCATAGAAACATCACTAGGTTTTTATTTTCATAGAAGAACAAGAAGTTTAGAGAATGAAGTAGACATATTAAACACTGATTTCCTACCTATTATTTCTAGACGGAATAACCTGTACTTTGATTTCAAAAATCAAATATTTCTGTTAAAAAGAAAAAGATGTTTTCTGAACTGTTGAGCACCTGACTTTCAGGGTTTATGGTATTGTATGACCCTTTTTGTTTTGTAAGTTATCACACATTTTAACACCTGTCCCTCTGCCGACTCTACTTTCTGAATCTGTCATG